>JANHGB010044358.1:0-17431 GCA_026283785.1 Coracopsis vasa
AGTTTAGGATTTGGTCAAAAGGCAGCTTTAAGGTTCTGATTGGCCCACAGAACTGCGGCCAGAATGAATTGCGTCAGAGACTTATGAATAACGAAGTGGATCGCTTTGCCTCTGCAGTTCCACGTAAGTTTGATGGGCAGATATGATTGCTTATTCTAAACATTGTCTGCAGACACATCCTCTTGTATTGAAAATAGTAATTGGGGCCTGGGGGTTTGAGCAGCTCTTGAATAAGGGACAAATAATAAAGTTATATCTTGTGTGGCAAAAAGTAGCTTTGGTAAGTCAGTGCATATCCAGTGTCCCAGCGCAGTGTTATAGAGGCATTATAAGATATGCGTATATTTCAATTTGAATTAAATTTGAGTGAATTACAGAAGTTTAAAAACCAAACTGCTGCATTGGTCAAAGAACTTTTAACCCACATCTCCTGCATAAATTTAAATTTAGGTGGTTTTAGTGCCTTCCCAAATGACTTACGCTTCAGTGAATTTTATATTTTTAATGTCTAATGTACCCTAAGTTAGGTTTACAAACAGCTTAGCAATGTAATTTGTTAAAAACAACCTGTATCTGTTTTCATATTTGGAATGCAACTGCACTCTTCCTTTCCTAGTTGTCTATTTTTTTCCCCACTAGATAATGTAAACAAGACCTGTAAATATAGGTTTAGCCTTTGGCAACTTAATCTGTCCAGGGGTATTTATTGTAGAAAATAATACTTTCATTTCTTGGATATTTCATATGTTTGTTTTTTGGTTTTTTTTGGTTTTTTTTTGTTAGCAATATGTCTCCTAAGAGAAACACTTCTACAGGTGTATCTCTGATTTCTTTTTTGTCACTCTTATTTGTAGATACTACTCGGAGCAGGAGAGAAACTGAAGCAGCTGGCAGGGATTACCATTTCATTTCCCGACAGGCGTTTGAAAGTGACATAGCTGCAGGGAAGTTCATTGAATACGGAGAGTTTGAAAAGAACCTCTATGGTACTAGCATAGACTCCGTGCGGCAAGTCATCAATTCTGGCAAGATATGCCTTTTAAATCTTCATACGCAGGTATGGCAAAGCTATTGCCTGTTGTATTTTAATTGTAGAAGCTACTGTGAGAATCTAGAGAGCTGTATTTGATTTATATGAAATTAGTGTCTTCTCAAGGTCCATTTTCACTTTTATTCCAAAATTTCTTTCAGTGATGTTCAGTTGACTCTATTTAGTGTGTTATGAATACAGTCTACTTGTTCCTTGTTTGAAAACGAATATATTATCTTATCTGTGCTAAAGGTGATAGGGACCTTGGTGTCCAGGTACTGAAAGCTGGTGAGAACTATCTGAATTGAAAAATTATTTAAAATAGGATTTGCGTGTCTCAGTCTTCCAGTTATTCTGTGAGCTCTGAGGTTTTTGAAGATGGAGAAGTTATTTGGGATTATACTTGGAAACTGCATATGGGGAATGTTTATGCAGTTCCATAATACAGAGGATTAATGTACATCACATCAGCAATATTGAAAAGCTCTTTAGCTATGACTATGGAGAAAGAAGAGAGAAGCTACGTATACAGACCTCAACTTGGAAATTTAGTCAAACGTGGGAAGAGGCAAAGTCATGGAACACTGCCCATTTTCTAATACATACAATACGTATAAGGTCTACTACTGTTGTAGATGCTGCAAGAGACCTAAAACTTAGACACACCAGTAAGGTCTGCTAGTACTGAAGCCATAATTAGCTATCACCAGTTGGGACCATGTGATACTTTACTAGCATAGCTCATAGGTATTACAAAGCATGTAACTCAGAACACCTTTTGAAAATGAATCTAATTATGTGGTTACAAAAATCTATCTCAGAGACAAGTTGTTTGTCCTGAGACATATAAAAGGAACCTTTTGAAAAAATCAAACTACAGTTGGGTTCTTTATTTACTGTCCCTTAATATCAATGCAACCTGCAAAAAAAATACACTAAGCATAAGTAATAGTGTACCTGATACCTTGTATTTTAATTTTCAAAACAGAAATTACTAAACTGTAGTAATTAAAGACTCTTGTCTCTGTTCAAAGCTGGTACCATTCCTTAGCATTGTAAGGAAAGTTACTTCAATGTAGGTGACTTTTTCCTTTGGATACCAAAAGATATGTTCCTTCAGTTTAGTTATGAAGAATATTCATGAGCAAAAGTAAATGTTTGGGTTCCATGAAGCTGAAAAATGTTGGAATATCAATTTTGTAGGAAACGGTGAATGAATTCTTGAGTGGTGATGGTAATATTGTTATGGTTAATTATACTGCTGATAATATGTTGTACAATTGTCATTGCATTTGAAGAGTATATTATCAATTATAGCATGTGAATAATGCATCATTAAATAATCTTTTCGTGGATAGAACTGTTAAATATATAATAAATTCTATTTCTGCAGTCACTGAAGACACTACGTAATTCTGACTTGAAGCCATACATTATATTTGTCGCACCACCTTCACAAGAGAGATTACGTGCTTTATTGGCCAAAGAAGGGAAAAACCCAAAGGTAATGTGTCTACATTTGTGAAATCATGTTGTTTTTTTGTTTACAGATGGTTTTGATAAATTCTTATACTCTTTCTTTGGAACTGGGAGATGGTAGCGGTACTGAAAATGCATGCAGAAGCAGTGTAGGTGAAATCTGTTGCTGCGGGTTAGTAGACAGACCATACTAAGGGAAGGGCTCACTTATGCTTTTGCCTAATGAAATGACAGTTATGAGGCAAGGGAATCCATTGCTAATTCAGTAATCCTGGGGCACAATGTCTCAGCTGGGGTCTCTGCATTTGGGTACAAAAATACAACCCTTTATTTTAAAACTGTTGAAACCCCAACTTTGTCCTCAAGTACACCTGAGAGTATTCTAGGGAGCAAATGAGTATTCTTTTCATTTGAAGAACTTACATGCACTTTGACAAGCATTTACTTGAAAATGTACTCCAGAACTTTTCAGATGAAGTTATTTTAATGCTTGATTCTGTGGAATCACTTTTCATGTTTCAGCCAGAGCCATCTCAGCTTAACCAGTTCACATAATTTAGTTGAGGAGTTAGTTCTGTGGAATGGGATTGAAACCCACAGGTTAAACCAGAAAGCCTGAAGCTCAGAACAGGTCCTTATCCAGCTTGTGAGATACAAAGTGCTTATTGCTAGGATAATGAAATACATTGATCTTCAGCTTTTTAACTGAAACCTACTCTACAGTGGTTGGTAGGAGCACTTTGCCACCTTAGTATCTTCAAAGTACTAGTTGAATATAATGCAGTTCATACTGAGGAAGAACAGTCTTTCCAGCATAACTCCAAAGGATTCCTGATATGGCTGTTGGTCAGGAATCGTATTCTGTGGCTGTGTTGCTCTGCTCTCCTTGTTTGATGCAAGGGTGATGTATTGCCTTGATGCAAATATGTATCATGGTTCAATGTTGTTGTAAACTTTGCAATAGCTGATAGCAATACCATGAAAATTTGTGTAAAAGTGTTTTCTGAGTTGTTACCTTTCCCTACTCTGTCGTTGGGGGGCAGAGACTTACTCGCATGTGCTAATTCTCCATTTTTGATTGCAGCCAGAAGAGCTGAGAGAAATCATAGAGAAGACGAGAGAGATGGAACAGAACAATGGGCACTACTTTGATACAGCAATTGTGAATTCTGATCTTGATAAGGCATATCAAGAGTTACTTCGGTTAATAAACAAACTTGACACAGAACCACAGTGGGTGCCCTCTACCTGGCTACGATGAGAGAGCAATTCCGAGGGACAAATGGACTTCAGCTTAGTAATCTTTCCAAGGAGATCATGTGTAGGGATGCCCAATTCTAGTGTACACATGTGTGAGCTCTGGACCTCAGTGGCTGCATCCTTTGCCAGTGAAATTGCGTATTACTGGAAAAAATACGCTAATCAGCTTGTGAGCTGATTTAGCTGATATAAAGATTGTCCAAGTTTTCTTTCTCTGTGGTCTAGAAATGGAGATCTTGACAGTACTAAATTCTAAAGCTTTAGATAGATATTTTCTAGCAACTACTTTTATACATAAATCCACCTTTTTTACCTAGAATCACTGTTATGAAATCAAAGATTTTAAGAGTGTGTGTGTGTGTATATACAGTCCATGCTGTCACATAGTTATAAATATGAATGTTATTTAACACTTAACTTAATGACTTTGTGGGACATGATGGTAGTTCAGGAGTGTAATTCTACAGATCATTGGGCAGAGGAATAATCTACACATGAAAAACATTCATATTAATGAGAAATCTCTCCTGTTCAAAAAAATACACAGAATAAAGATGCTGCTCTGGTCTGGAGCTGCCTTGTGAGGCTTTAGTTAATATTTTAGGTATCAATCATTCCACTTTCTCATAGCACTGTAATTGGCAAATGTGTATAATGTAAATACTTCAATCCTTGTGTCTTTTTAGTCAGACTTTGTAAATCAGATTTGACTGCACAATAATTTTAGGTCCAAAGATTAATATTATGTTGATCTTTTAGATGTGATATTTTTAAGGAATTATCTTTAAAACATATTGACTGATTGGAGCCATTTTTTTTTTGACAGAGATATTTAGAAAGGCAAAGGTTATATTTTTGTGAAATTTATATAGTTATAAGACATGCTGCTTGAAAGTCAACTTAAGTTCTCATGTTTTATAACAGAATACTGACTAAAATAGACTAATACGCTGAACATTGGAAGATAGTGGGGAGTTTTAATCTCTGCAAGTGGTTCATTTTGTGGCTGTTGGTCTAATCAATGACTAACTGGAATTAAAATAGCTGAATGTAGCTACTGTGTTATAAATTACTGTTATAATTCACTAGCAAACATATTGTCCTGCGTTTTCTCAGTACGGCAGTGAAAGTATGTGTAAAACACTGGTAACTGACTGAGAAGTCACACA
The DNA here is from genome assembly GCA_026283785.1 of Coracopsis vasa. Lineage (NCBI taxonomy): Eukaryota > Metazoa > Chordata > Aves > Psittaciformes > Psittacidae > Coracopsis > Coracopsis vasa. The sequence continues at coordinate 4,939 of JANHGB010044358.1, forward strand.
AAAGGGGAATATTATTAATGGTTAAAACAAAAAACTTGAAACAAGGGAACAAAAGGCAAGGTCTGTCTGTATCCTAGTGTTTTCTGCAAAGCAGATCAGAACATCTTTGCATCATCAGTTGGTTCTGAGCTGTGAAGGTTTAGCTACTAAGTTTGTGCACCTGCAGTAGAGCTGTTCCATCCCTGAAGCTAACTGAATAGTGTCTCAGCTGTTTTGGTTTTGGGTAGCACAAAGAACCTTGACTGTGAATATGTCTTAATTTTAGCCATAGTGTTTCTTTGTTCCTACACGTAAAACACTGGAGTTATGTCAATGTGTAGTTCACTCCTGTCTAATGTTGAAGGATGAAAAAATAGTTGATTTTTTTCCATTCTGTCTTGCATATATTCTTTCCTCAAATGTTAGTGGAACAAATTCAGACCCACATTTAAAGAGAGCTCAAAGTATACAGCAGATATAAAGAAATTGTCAGGTTACTATCCTACTTACTGAACTAACATTCAGTACATTTTTGTATTGAAAAAAGGAAGTATAGCGTGCATTCATGTCTTGTTAGAAAGCAAAATTATTGCTGGTTTAATTAGTATTTAGGGCTAAAAAGCAATTAAGCAATTAGTGGGGATAAGTAATGACCCTTCAGAAAGAGAAGGGGTTGGAAACTTTAATTCAATTCAGTGTTAGAAATAACAATGTGCTAGCTGTTGGCCCAAGGGCTGGATATTCAAAGTAATGGCTTTTGCCTCACATTGCAGGCATGTTCTCAGTTTATTCCATAGTTTGACAACTACGATGTTCAGGTATATTGGATAGTCAGTGTTTCATAGATGACAAAATATTGGATCAATTTTACCCTTTTTTAAGAAAGATGATTGTAGATGTATTAGGCTTTTTTGGTATTGGCAGTTTCATAGCTGGACAAAGTAGAAAGCAGTAAAATGTTAAGGGTAACCTAGCTCAGCTTCGTAGGCTCTGTACAAATTTCTGCAGTCGCAGTCAGATGGTTGCTGAACCCCCTTAGGCATTCAGTGTTCACAGGCAGTGTCAGTCACATTAAATCATGCCATTAATGTATTTAACTAATGTTTGTCTACCCAGTTTTTCTCAAATTACACAGAAGCTGGTTTTATATAAACAAGCTTTTGAATGTAGACTTAAAGAATGTTGCCTGAAGTTCAGCTCTACTCTCTTAATTCCCAAGGCACACAGTACTTGCTCACATCCATGTGAAGAGGTGCTATGGTAGTTTATAACCAGTGTTAGCTTTGTCTCCTGAAAGGCTTGAGCAGCACTGGGAAATGTACCTGGCTGTCCATCTGCTGCCAGCCTGGACCAGGAACTACCTTCTGTAAGAAATTATTCTGCCTTCTTTAATGAAGACTGTGTGTTAATTTCCATGAGAGTAAAAGAATATGCAGACTTCACTGGTGAAACTCTCCAACCTTATCACAGGCATTGTAGTGAGCTGTATCAGACTGAAATGAGGGTATCTGCATTTTTACCAGTCCAGATTTCATTAGAAGAAATAGTAGCTGAATTGCATAACAGAATTTTTGAATTTAATTTTATGAAACTTTCAAAAATTGGATGGGTGGGTTTAATGCCTTAAGTAATTAAGGTAACTTTACTGAGACCGGTGGTTAGCCCCACATTGTACCTTTTATACATGTATCTGCACTCTGTATTTTGAGACATCATGAACTGCACACTAATGTAAAAATGTAAAATATTCCTAGATTTAAAATAAATCATTGTACAATTTTACTTCTTGTAGTGGATCTTGGGAATCTTCTTTCTGCCATTTTGCTGACTGTGGGAAGATGCTGTGACCTGTCAGTGCCCTAAAGGGATCCTCTCTGTTCCTTCTGAAACCATGTATCCCAGGGGTAGAGGTAACAAGTGCCCTCAAAGCTACAGGTTTTTCTCTTTCAAGCTACACCTGCATCGTAAAACAGAGTACGGACTTACTATTCAACTGTGCTGCCTTCGGCTTTGAAAGAGAAAATAAATGGCCTTGTGCTTCATGCAACTATAAAATTACTTTTTGAAGGTGTTAACAGAATTTCCTTGCACTTACCCCACACCTGCAGTTAAGTGCTGGATCAGGTTTAAAAACAAGGTGCTTACCTTGAAGAGACTAATAGTACTAGTAGTAGTAGAGCCAATGTACTAGTGTTACACCTATAGCATGTGTTCAGTTTGCTGACTGCAAAACAGTGTCTTTGGGAAAACAGTCCTTCAAACTGCATAGCTAAAGACATGAAAAAACAGAGCAAGGATGAACTACCTCACCTTCAACCTTGCTCTGCTTGCAATGCAGATCTGGAGCAACATGTAGCTGGATAGGTGAGAAGAGTTTCTGTGTGTTTGTGGTAGGAAGGAGCCATTTACCTTTATTACTTTAGGTTAATAACCAAGGAGAAGTGAGTGTGAAAGATGTGCTCGGTGCAAATTCTCAGCTGGGGGTAGGGGATGAAGTGAAGGTTTTATTTTGAAATCAACATGACCAGCTTTTCAGACCACCATCTTCCAGCAGTTTGAGCCAGACACCAGCTATTTAACATTTAAAATTTTTACTTGTTTCTAGCACAGACAGTACACAAGTTGGCAGAACCTCTAATTAAAACCAAGATTTTTAGGTTTTAGGTCAATGGTAACAGTCGTGCAACAAGAGTCAGAGAGGACTGTGGATTTTGTCAACAGGGTAGAAAACTAGTGTTGTCTTTACTGACATTTGACTTAAGCTTGCCAGTACCTGCTTTAATCAACATGAACATTAATAGTTCTGCAGTAAAGAACATTACATGCATCTCCCTCCTTAAATAACATTTTCCTAGCATGCACTAGGAAGGGGAGTAATAATTTAAGAGGAATCTTGATTAGACAAATCCAGAGCCATCCTGCAAAAAACACAGCTATGTACAGTCGTTCCTACTAAGTGAAGAAACAGGCTGCACACGCAATAGGCAGCTTTCCTGATAGTAAAGCACCTCATCTCTCCTTTTCCTCTTATGCTGCAGTTAAGTTCCCAGATTTCTAATCTCCCAGGAGAAATCCACAATCCATTCAACTCAAGACTTAAACACCAAGAAGCCACATAAGTATCATTGAGGCAACATGTCCTGAATTGTGTTGCAATTGGACATTCTTTATTCTGGGTCCCTTGCTCCATATCCAACAACTGTGCTGGGTTACTCAAAGAGAAGGTCCTCATCCTTCTCTTCTACTACGAGATTTGCTGGTTCATGCTCCCCACCATCAGCCCTTCGCAGCGCCTGTTCTTTCTCAGATTTTTCTTTCAATACTTTTTTCTTTTCCTGGATTTTCTTCAACCTGTGAAGAGAAATGTGGTTTATCTGTGAAACACATGTTTTCATAAAACAGGTTAGCAGCAAAGATGCCATACAACTTGCATGTGATAAAGCTGCCTGGAGATGTTCCCTAGGAACCCAAAGTCCTGTAACAAACGGCAAAAGGCTTTTACCTCTAACTGTTGCCATTGAAAAATTTCATCCAAACTATAAATTATATTCTTGACCTTAAACACTGCATTATACTGTTCTGCTTGTCTTTAATGAAGTTAATTCTCCTTTAATTCATTCCAGGTTTGACATTTTCGCTTCAGGCAGCCCAAAACACTGACCTCTATGGCAGAGGTGTCCTTAAAGCAGAACACCTCAGCTCAGTATACTGTATCAGCATTCCCTTTGAAAAAAAATGCAGTGACAGCTGTGTACAACCTAGTGGTAGGGATTAATCTGTAAACTTCAGCCAAGTAATCACAGATCTCCAAGTTCCCAGCTATGGAAACAAAATGTGCAGGAAGAACCAGGTCATGTTTAACAGTGTTTACTGCCAGGTTAATAGTTCTCATAAGTCCCGTCTGAGGAATGGTCTATTTGAAAAAAGAGGCCAGTCTTGTCCTGGTTTGGACATTTACCTGTAGAATTCCTCTCGTTCTCGTTCATCCAGCTCTGTGATGATATAAGAAAGAGTACGCTCGATCCTGGGAATAATCACTAGAAAAATATAAACAAGGAAGTTGTTTGACTGCTGTTATATTAGCCAGGAAGTTACCTAATGCAGTGCACAGATGGTTGTTGAAAATCAATCTCGTAATTCTTTTGGCTAGGGAAAATTTACATGTCTTTCATGGAAAAGCATGCTCTTTCATTATGGACAAGTACACAAAATTGTTTTCTTCAGTAAGCCTAGGAGTAAACTAGGACTTTGAACATCACGGAATCTCCCATAGCATGTTCTTTTGAATGATGCAATGGAATCACTAAGCACTGATCCCTGATTGCTTGTGAGGTTCTTATTCCCCATGAAAGTGTTAAAAAAAAAACAACAAAAAAAACCCAAAAAAACTCCTGCAAAAGATGGCCAAAATTTGAATTAAAACTGTGTTCTTCCATCACATTCTTTCAGAAACTTCTGCTCAGTGTAGTGCTTTTACTCACAGAGTTATGATCTTGGTTTAAAAAAGCCATTGTGAAAACAAATACACAAAGGTAACAGGATCATTAGGCAAGAGGTAAGACATTAAACAAAGCTTTAACACCCAACTGGGCGATCTGTGTGTCAGAATCACTTTTAGAAAGGAGAAAGCTGTTATCAGCACCACGAAAGTTATCTTGAAGGCTGCAGAGGAAACCTCTTCTACAGTTAAATTTGCAGAGTGATGAGCTGCAGATAAGGCCTGCACCATCAAGGGAACAAGTCTATGGAAAACAGGACTGAAAAGGACAGTTCAGATTCATGTACTGAAAGAAGTTATTGCATACATGCAAAGATGTATGCATACAGGTCATATGTTAAATATGACCTGTCAACAACTCAGGAACTTGAAATAATCAAAGCACCCTGAATACTGCAGCAAAAGGAATCATATCAATACTGTATATAGGCTGTATTTAAAAAATTGCAAAAAGCAAATTTGTAAAAAATAAGTTTACAAACCAGAAGAATTAAGGAATTCAGATGAAAGAAAAATACCAGAATATTGACATTAAGACTGTTCCATTTCCTCTAACAAACACAAATCTGAAGATTCCCAAGCTTTCTCTCAATGCCTGGTCTGCAATCCCAATCAAAACCAATCAAAAAAGTTACCAGCTCTTCACTGGACACCATCATTACAGTCTTAAAAGCTATTATGCTAGCTCTTAGAACATCTGAACACATAGAAAACATCCTTTCTTTTGTTTCTATACAACAGACTTGACTAAGTAAGTCACTAGAAGAGACTCCACAGTGTTTGTGAAATCTTTGCTTTATAGGTTCACACAACTTCCCGATTACTTTCTCATATTTGCATATTCATTTATCAATATGTACTCCAGTCCATTCTACCAGGCTTTTCATTTTTGTTCTTATTTGCAATATGCTTCATTCTAATGCTTTCTGAAGAGTTCTTGAACTGGTTAGAAATCCTATGAACAAGAAAGCAGTCAAAACAAGAGGCACTTCCATGACTCTGTTCCTCATCTTGCATGGAGGCAGAAAAATACTACACATCCCACAAGGAAAAATACTCACCGTGTTCAATTGCATTCACACGTCTGTTTGTTATTTTAATGGCTTCATCCAAAGTAATGAAGGATGTCTGATGGAAGACAAGACAAATTCCGCATTTGCATCAATTCTATACACAAACCAAAATAGCGCTTGAAAGCCAAAGCCAAGTCTGTAATGTAGCTTTACATACAGACTCAATTTTTGATAGAAGCAGAATTTTTTTTCTACTTATGTCAGGAGCACACTGAATACTGCACATATGAGGAGTTACAAATACCAACTTCCCAAAAGTTTCTTTGTACAGCATTAAGTCTAAAGGAGTATAGTACAGTTCAAAGTACTGAGACTACTTCCATTTTGGAACAGAGAGAAACAAATAATCCCCTTTTTTTTTTTTAACTCCCACCAACCTGTAAGGAGGCCAGTTCCACAAGCAGCTCCACAGCTTTGGCATAGTTCCTCTTCAGCTTAGCCAGCTGCTCGCCACCTCTGGCCAAGCCAGTCAATTCATAGCCTGAGGGGAAAAAAAATCAAATATCAAAATATCAAATAATATTTGTTACTATTGTTACTCTGATGTTTTCTTACTAGATAAAAATTAGTACCTTATGAACTACAGTGATACAGACAGCTCAGCAAGTGTGACAAGCTAAAGCTCTTGTCCATTAATAAATTGTCTTTATAGTGGTTTATGTTACTACAGATCACTGTTGTGCACGTCTACAGTAAGACCTACCAGTCTCAAAACCTGATAGTTCAAGACAAGCCTTCTCCTCACCTGAAAAACTCACTCATTTAGGAAATTAAAATCCACTATAGTCCTTTAATAATCCCTCCATGTCACAGGAACTGAGCAAAGTATCAGTAAGAGGAAGTAAGTACACCTAAACCTATGATGTAATCTGAATTACCAGCAAGACATGGCAAGAATTTTTGTGTTAGCACACTATAGCTGTAAGTACATGTAAGACAGAAAACACTTGTTTTGTACTTACTGTCTCCTCCTTCCTGGTAGTGCTCAAAAACTGGCAAGGTTACACCTGACAAAAGTGAACAAGAATGTGTGTAAGAGACGTAAAGGGTTATAGATTTATTAAGCATAACTCACTTTTACCTGATTTGCTTCTAATGTATTTTGTAAGCACAGAATCTTTTCCAAAATCTTCCTATATAGCCTGGAATGATAAAGGCATGCTGGTTCTGACATCTTAAGATGGAACTTCATAATTGTGTCTAGATCTCTGTGGTATCAGTACATGAAAAATTCAGAGAAGCATTCTGGTTTATTCAGTGTTTAGTTTTATGTTTCTCTTTAGAAATGTATTCCCTATGCTTAAGGAATATTTCAAGCATTCAATCCTGATTTAGCTTTCTTGTTTTCTTCTCAATTATTGATATTTAATTTCCTGAAACTTATTTAATTTTTGATTCTTAGATTCTTAATCTCCTGATCTATTTTTCTTCAAAGCTCTATGGAAATCATGCTTTGTCTGAAGATCGAGGAATTGGACTACAGTTTACACACTCATTCAATTTTATGAGGGAAACAAAAAAAGTATATTCTGTACGTGAAAAAAAAACAGCAAATTACAGGTGTCCCCCCTGTTAGATGATTATAAGAAAGAAAGAAGAGGAGACAGTGATTGGATACATTCCTGCATATTTCACAGTCTCCTCCCACAATTCTCTTAAGAGTCAAAATACTCATTGTCTGCAAAAGTCACCTGCTACATTGTCTTTTTTAGCTCTGATCTTGACTTGAGCTTTGTTCACATTTTGGATCACAGTGGTACTGTAAGGAAGAAAAAACATATCTTAATCAGCAAAATGGTTCATTAAGTCATCACTAAATACAAGATGAAGTAGTTATCAAATAGCTGTAAATATCTGGAAATTGTCCTCAGCAAAGTTCTCTGCAATTCATTGCACAGACTTTGAAGCTATCGCAGAAGCTTTGAAAGAAACAGGTTTCCAGCAATGTTTGTAAATGTAAAAAACACAAAGTTTGTTCAAATGTAACTTTAGAAATGCCTTAGAGAAGTATACAAAACATAACTAAAAATTAGCCAGTTTTCTGGCAAATTACTTTAAAATATTTTAATAACATTCAGTCTAATTCACCTGTGAGACTTCTTCCCCGATAAAAGTGAAGGAATTTCAAGGCTTTAATGCAGACCAAGGCCACAACATTTTGTTCTTTTGAGTTTGTACATACTTGTTCTTTCAGAACATCTATGAGTTTGTTTATCCATTAACTATTAACATATTAACAAACTTAAGCTTCTACAACAACTCATCATGAAGAATTCTAAAGTATCCTAAGATCTTCCAAGAACAGGCCACTGTAGCCAAATCTTCTACTAAAGTACAGTTTGCTTACAGGGTGGAATCTGACTATTGTTTACAGGTAAACACTGTGACTGGTTAGGACAGGAAACAGCACCATATCCAAGCAAAAGGGCAAAAAGACTTTTCTCCAGTAGCACACATATTACAGCTGTGTCTGATCACTTAATTCTTCCCCATTAACCAGTAGTACCATCAGCTGAATCATTAACACTTCTCCAACTTTATTCCACAAGATCTTCACACACTTGAATGAATTACACAAACACTGTAGTTAGAACTGTGATTTATTAAAATACAATTTAAAAACACCCTCCTGGAAGAAAAATATTTGTTTCCCCTCTCACTAGGCTTAGTGAGACAAGAGGGCAATGAAGAGAAGGTTAGAACAATGAGGAAAATTACTTTATGACTTCCTGGGCAAAAATAACACACATCATTACATCTGGCCCTCAAATTCACAAGAAAAATCAAAATAATAAATACTTCAATACTCTGCTATACATCCTTGTTTCCCTACATTTTAGATTCCAAGCTGCAAAAAGCAACACCTCAAAGATTTGTAAATAAATTCTTCTTTCTACTTTGTTTAGCTTCCAAATGGAGTACACATTTTCATCATATAAGCTATCTCTCTCCTGCAGTGACATCTCCCACCTTTACCTAACGGAATTCAGTTCATCCTGTCCTACCCTGTTTCTTTTTAAAGTGAATTTAAGAATTTTCCCATGGGTTGGACATCTACAAGATCAGCAATCCTCACCTGAAATCTCCTGCTGTAAACTTCGCCTCAGCAAGTGAAAAGGCAGCTTCTCTCATCACCTCACCCATCAGCATCTTAGTCTGTTTAAAAAAAACAAAAGGCAGCAAATACAAGGCAAATCACCGTTCCTTTACCAGGATAAATAATTAACAACGTAAAGAAGAATAAGAAATTTGAGTAAGAAATTCCTGTTAGTAGAACAGGAATGCACAAGTGACAGAACAGACATGTTCCAAATAAACTGAGTCAAACAGAGGAAAATTCTCATTTACCTACCTCAATAATTTTCTTAAGGATCTGCCTAAATCGAAGTGTCAAAGCATCAGATTTTTTCTTCAAGAGATTACGACCAGTCTGAGCTCCTTTCAAACGAGCTTTCATGATGGTCTGAGCCCTGTTAAACAAGAATAAAAAAAAATGTCCTGCATCATTTGAAGGGATTAGGAAAAAACTTCCGCAAAGTTTGCTCACATGGATATAGGTGAAATTACGAAGCAACCAAGAAATATCAATGCAGTAAAAACAGGATGGTCACTTCAGGATACAATTTTATATTCCCATCTAAAATCGGGACTTTATTGTATTTATCTCCATCAGCAATGAAAATCAGACTCCACCAAAGATCATGGAAAATTGACAAGTCATTTTTCAGCGCTTCCACAATAGGAGAATAGTTCTCATTTTTTGATGACTTACAAGTACCAGAAATTCAACTACCCACTGTCAGTGTGACAGTGGTGTTGCTTTTAAGCTCTTTTACTGCTACGTCATCTTCTCAAAATCAGAAAACACAGCAAATTCTTCATCTATGTGATCACAGCTATTGATGCTGTGCTCTGATTTCACAATGCAACACGATACAGCAGCCATACATTCTAGTTTAAAGAAAGTCAGAAAGCACAATGATTCCATAGCTTCATGTGCCACACAGGAGATGCACAAGCTATTTAAGACCATCAGAAGCAGCATCAGTTGAAAAGGTCATTAGTAAGCTAGCTGTAGTGTTGTATATCCTCTACTTCCAATAGCATACTTACAGGTTTCTTGTACAGAATTAGCATCTGAAGAAGGATCCAAACCTTGTTTCCCTCTCTGCTGTGGAGTGTGTTTTAATTTGAAGAATCATTTTGCTTTAAGTTAAGTAGAACAGCAGGAACTCTACAATAAGACGCACAAGCTGTGAAAACTTAAGCTATCCCTTTGTGCATACAGCCACTGCACACGAAGGACAATACTCAAGTCACCTCTATGTGAAGAGAAGCCCTATAAGCTTCCTCTCTGACCTTGAAAAAGTAAATATAATCAATATTCTACCTACATAGTGGAATCCATTACTTTCCACATTTACTAGCATGTGATGAGAATAGCTCCATTAGTATCTACTAAACACTTATAACTGAAAAGCCCAAATACTTTCTAAAGGTTTACCATTTAAAAAAACACCACAAAGAGTAAAAAGGCAGCTTTGCCTCCACAACAGGCAGGTCTCTGTCACCACCTTGAAGTAACTTGTTTGCTCTGTTCACCACCTGCCAGAGACTGGCTGACTTTCTAGTTCAAGCAAGATTTCACAGGCTCTGAAACTGCATTGAACAAAGTCTTGTTTTCTGTCAAGGACACTGAGCAGCTTCTGTAATTGCTGACATCCAGCACAGAAGAGGCCCATGCCTGCAAGCCAATTCATTAAGAGAAAAAAAAAAAATAAAAAAAAAATAGAAGACACAAAAAAACCACACAAAACAAGAATCTTGTGAAATTCTGTCCTGTCAGTTAAAAAAAATAACTGTTACAGAGGCAGGCCATCCTTATTACATTCTATTACATCCTTACATTCCTATCAAAACATCAGCCATGCTATTGGTCTACTACCTCATCTGAAACAAAGCTTGTAAATATTAAGCCTTTGTACATCACCATGTTCTTGCCACAATGACATACCATCCCACAAAACCAGATACCTTCCAAAAGTGATCTGCTTCCTCCTTGGACATATAAACTGAATGGAAAAAGCACTACCAAAAGAGCAGGAGTCAGATCAGATGAGTACATGTATGTGATTTATTTCTGAACAAAATTTCCAAGCAGACCCTTTACCATGTAATGTGTTAATCTTTCCATATAAACTCTTATTTCATATGTCTTGAGCGCATACATGGGAGAATAATTATTATTTTACATTCAGTGATTTCTGTCCTGCAAGGCATCTTTTTATGAAGACTACATGTAGGCATCAACCCAGTTTTATGCAACAAGATTTGAAACAGCCTGTCACCTTAAGGCAAAGTCTTTCTGTCCTGGAGGGTTCTGAAAAGAAACTGAATACCATTAAACCAGCAATTTTATTAGCAGGTCAGTTTCACTTGTTTGTGTTCATTCCAACTTTGGTGGCCTTGAAGCCTTGTCAGGAGACATCTGACTTCATGACAAATAGTTTGCTGTCAGGATCTGGAAAATTACTTCTCTGTCCACTGCACATTACACATTTTACTTCCTTCTTCTCTTTTAACACTTAATGGCCAACGTTATGTACGGCAGTGCTGTCTAATAAAAAGCTATGGTTCGATTTGCACAATTTTTTTTTATGCACATATTATACAAATTCTTCTTTTAAAAATAAAGGTTTTTGTAATTGTGTAATTTCAGATAGCCCCCACACCACCACCACTGGAATCTGCTTGCGTCCTACCACTGTATCCTGCCGTGGCGCTCTGACGGCTGACCGACCCTGGACCGAGCACACCTACCTGCGGCCTTGGCACAACATCCAGACAGAGGGAGGGAGACCCCCCTCGGGGGCGGCGAGGGCAGACCCGCACCCAGCGAGGCGATTCCTAGCGCTGGGCCCCAGCTGGGAGAAGGAGCCCCCCAAGGACCGCCCCGAGCAGCCCCACCGCGGCGCTGATCCGTTCCCGCGGCTGTGCCCGGTGAACCGCACCGGGACCCCTCACCCCGCTCGCCCCTCAGCCCGCCCTCACGGCGGACACTCACATCCTGGAGGTGAAGATGTCGATGCGGTCCTTGCCCGACATGGTGACAGCGCGGGACGGCGGGGCCCGCTCCCCCTGTCACCGCTGCCGCCACCGCAGTCACGTGACGCGCCACCGCTGGCTCCGCCCCCCCGCGAGGCGGTGCGCTGGCAGATGGAGAACCCGGATGCCGGCGCAGCTCCCTCTCGCCCCGCCCGCGAATCGCCTGCCGGTCACGTGTTCCCGGGGATGGGCAGGAAGAGGCGCAATTGGCTCCAGGGCCTGTTTGTGGCACTGGGAGGTCTCCGACTCTGTTCGCCTGTGTTGCTCTCAGCGGCCTGTCCTTGGGAGGCGCTCTAGCACAGGGTGGCCTTCTGCCTCGGCCTTGAGACTCTATGGTCGCTGGGAGAAGTAGTGCTAGCCTATCGCGTGCGGAGGCGCGGGAGCAGGGTGGGTTGGCGCTTGCGCAGTGAGGCGGTGGTGGCAGTGGCCAGGTGCACGCTGAGGCAGGAGTGGGACCAGCGCGAGACCCCGGGCCGCGAGCTCAGAGCGAGACCCCTCGACCGTTGCCAGGTAGTGGCTGCGCTCCCGCCGCGCCCTGGGGCCGGAGCGGGCTTGGCCTCACCTGGCCTGATCCCGCTTAGCCTCGCCTCCTTCCTGCAGGGACCGCGGTGTCAGGGGCAGCCGGCGTGGCTCGGGGCTGGGCCCGAGCGTTTGGGCCCGGCCCGGGCGGGGCGGGAGACACCGGTGCCGCAGCTGTGAGCTTTCCAGCCGGCGGGACCGCCTTCCTGGGAGGGTGGGGGATAGCCTGCTCTCTCGCTGTGGTAGAGATGGGCTGTTCCCGGCCCGCCAGCGGCTGTGGGCTGCCCTGGGGACCGGCGCGCCGCTCTGCAGCCGTGGC
>JANHGB010044359.1:0-37454 GCA_026283785.1 Coracopsis vasa
TGCCTTGGATGATTTCTGCTCTTTGTTATTGCTGCCTGGAAAGAGTCTGTGTTCAGGGAAGCAGCACCGGGATGGAGAAAATCCAGATGCTTCTCTGCCCTTGCAATGGCCAAGGAATCACCATCGACACACAAATCATATCTCGGCCTTCCTGCCGCAGGAGACTGAAGGAAACAGGAGGGCTGGACAAGTGTGAGAGAGGAGGAGTGCAAAGACCTTCATTGTGTACCACCTTTTTTCAAGTCAATCATAGAGGTATGAATTTTAATACCAATTTTCCTGCCTTTGTGGTTTTTAATTGTCCAACTGTAAAGTAAATTCTACCTCTTTATTTCTTTCTCCAGTGGATACAGCTTATCTTAACCTAAATGTTAACGGCATTACATATATGTTTTATATTGCTTCAAGTATTTCTGGAAGATTCTGAGTTGCTTTGTCACACAAGAATAAACAATTTGTGAGTAGAAGAGATCAGAGTAAGGCAGGATTCAAACAGAGAGATACCCCATGTGAGTTGTTCTGCAGTAACTGCATGTTTGGAACTGCCTGGTTATTTAGAGCCACAAAGATATATGGGCTTTTCTCTCCAGCTCTGAGTTTAGTGCTGAACACTAAGGCTGCAATGGAAAAGTGATGAGCAGTAGGTCACCTAAACCACATGGTGAGAATTGGCAAGGGTGGGTATCTTTGCAAATCCTGTAATGCAGAAGATGACCAGAAGTCCAAGATAGGTCCCACTAGCTGTATGCTCTGGCCACTTCGATCCAGTTGTTCAGTGAAGAATCGTTACTAACTAACTAGTTCTTCAAAACAAAAACTTGCGATGCTGGATTAGAAGAGAGCTTTTCCCAATCAGCAGGAGCGGAGCCTGCCCTCGCTAGGTTGTGCAGAGACCATCTGCTAGTTGACTTCCAAGTGCAAATACAATCTGTTACTCTGTCAAAATAAACAACATAGCTATTGATGGAGCATTTATAGACTGACTAATTCTCCAGCTATTGGAAAAAACAGCCTGTTTATGGCACTTGCACTTTTGGGCAGAAGCTGTTAAGTCTCAAACATCGTAATGAATATTTCATAGCTTCAGAACCAAGAGATACAGCTTTGCTCTTGCTTAGGCTGGCAGGCATCCAGGGTTGTCCTCGCAGTACAGTAATGTCAAGTACTCTGAAAGCTCTATTTTACGGGCATATATAATCCAGGAATTTTATCAAATCAGTGTAAGTAAGTGTTGTCATGTCATTAGGATAACCTAATACAATCAAAGTTGATGCGTGTGTATATTGTGGCAGTAAATAACAGATGTAATAGCTGAGTTTTGCAAATAATCCATATTCCTGTATTGACACCACCCCCACCCCCAAGCTATTTTAAATCCCTCCTCTATACTGTTTGTGAGGCTACTATGCTAGTAGGTTGTGTACAATGAGCTTTTCTTAAAGAAGCCAGAAAAGCTAAATCCTAGCTTTTTGGAGAACTCTTTTATAGTAATATTCTTAAAATTAGATCATCCCATATACTTCAGAATTCCACGTTTTTGTGTCAGATTCTGACGTTGTGTTTAAGGTAGACTGATGGTTGGGCTGTCTTCAAACATCACAGATTGGCTAACGCATAAACAAGGAGAGAGGTCTTTCCTGTCCAAACACCAATGATTCTAGAAGATAAATGCTGCTTATTAGCTTTAAAACCCCAGTGTTTTCATCTTTATTGTTTAAAAAGGAGTGTTTTAATCTTTGCTACTTATCCTTAAACACATCGACAGAGGCTGCAGAGATCATTCTCTTGATTCAATTATTTCTTAGTTATTCACGTAAAAATACTAATTTGAGACAAATATTTGAATAATCATGTTTAGTCACAATAATCATGTCCTTTTTTTGTCAATGGAGAGTTACGAGTCTGTCAGCATCACAGCAAAAAAAAAGAATAAGGGAACCCAGAAAACAACATTGTGCTCAGTTGAGAAATTCCTCTCCCCAGCTGAGAAACAGTAGCCAAAACCGAGTAAGATACAGGAAGAATTGGTGTGGCAATCACACATGTGGGATGGCTTTTCTGAAGAATTAAACAAGTCAGCACTTCTAGCTGAGGAAGCTGAGGGGTGGTAAGAGAAAGGACACAGCTGATTCCCTTGAGGCTCTGTGCCTCAAAGGGACTGCAAATTTGATTATTAACTGGTAAAAAACCTATGTCAGAATATGAGTTTGAGGAAGGTTGGATGGATAAAGCAATACATTTGTGAGTGATGCATTTGGCCACAGATTAATATAGTAACCAAACACTGCCAATCTAAGGGGCAGGAAAGCGTCTGCCTCTGTAACATGCATGTGAATTTCTTGAAGCAAACTATTAGCAACAAAATGTTTGTTTTTACTATAGCAAAGTCTTTTAGTGCAGAAAGTGACACATCCCAGCAGGTGCCTGGGAGGTTTCTGATGCAGTCATGTTTTGGTTTTGACATTGTGTAGAACTACGTTTCTTTGTTGGAGGAGTAAATATATAACACAGTGTCATTGCACCCTTTGATCAAGTCACTCTCCTACAGATCACTCCAGATCTGTACTGCAGGATACTTCTTTAGCAAACTGGCATCTCACTCACAAAACTAAATCACATTTCCCACTCCTCACAATGTTGCAATGGGATTTTCTGTAGTTACATGTGATCAGTTTTCCCTGTGCTAGTAAAGATCTTTGTCCCGTTGCAGTTATGCTCTTTGGTATAGCTTGGAGCTGTGACACACCTTTCCTTTCTCTGGTGAGATTTACAAGCTCATTGTTTTCCTGGATAGGACCATTAAGCTCCAAGTTCTTTCCAGAGAAACTTCATAGGACAGCCCTGCTTGTTTGTCTGCTTTCACAATTGTTCCTGAATTTGATTTAAAACATTTCATTTACATCAATAAAATAACAGACTTTATTTTCCTGCATATGACAGTCCTTGGAGGGAGGAGGACAGGAATAACTGAAAATCTCAAAATGTGACCTATAAATAAGGAAGATGAATTGAAATAAGCCTAGCTCTGGGTCTCATGTTTGCCTGAGCAAACCTCCAAAACATCTGTTTATTGCACAAGTGCAAAATTTTACTACTCTCCCAGGGAATAACAGGATACATCCAGGAGCCATCAGTTTTACAAAGCAAGAGTGACCTTACAGCGCTAAAGAATGGTAGAAATGATATGTTTCAAACACATCTGCCTTTCATAGTTGGAGCATACAAACATGGTCATTTTTCTATCTAACATAATGCATCAGTCACATTCAGCTCCTTGAGGATTTTGCCTCATGATATGTGTACCCAGAGGAGATCAGGAGTGAGGCTTGCACTTTTCCTGTCTGGCAGCTCAAGAGCTAAAGTTTTTTCAGCAAATCACTTTCATTTCAAGGGGTCACCACTGTGTCAGTGCATGTGTGCCCTCTGGGCTAACACAGGCACAAACCTACATGTACAGGCAAGGAGGAATAAATATCAGTCTCTAGTCTCTAAGCAGAGTGGGGAGGGAGAGATGGATGCTCCTGGGGCTGTCAGCTTCCCCCTCCTTGGCTGCAAAAGGAGCCAAGGGAAACTTGCTGCAATGGAGATGTCTAGGTTTCCGATACCTAACATTAGATTAGAGGAATATATCACTGTGGGGTAGAGCGCAATCATCATAATCGCTGTCATGGCAATTGAAGCCAAAGGCACTTTCCCCCTGTATTACCATGCCTTGCTAAAAACAAGCCAACAGGACAGATTCTGCTATCCCCAGATCACTCACCAAAGGCTCAGCCATTCGATTTGTTCCCCTCCACCACCTTCCCTATTAGCAGGGGATTAGCTTAGAAAATGAGCGAACATTTTACCTTAGATAGGATCCCTTAGCAAATAGTTGTTAACCCTTGGGTTTTGGGGTAGATGGATGCCACCTAGTTGTCAATTTTGAGGAAAGAAAAGCAGTAAAGAAAGACAAAGCTGATAATCACTATCTGATAATCTTGGCTCTGTCCCATCTGCACTCACTCTTTCAGCTGCTCAATTTGTGTAGCTTTGTGGTTTATGGTTGATTAATTCATGTCTTAAGAAAGAGCTCCAATAATGCTATTGATACAATGGAGGGGTTCAGGCTCTCGTATTGCCATGCAGGTTCCCCAGTGTCCAGTACCAGAGCTCGGCTGATATTGCTGCCTTCCCCTTAGCACAGGCACTAACAGGGACTGCCTGCTTTCATAGAGCTGCTGATTACAGTATGTCCGAGACTTCTGTTCCTCTGCCGAGCGGGTTGAAACTGCCACCTCGTTCCGTCATTACTGGGTCTGACTGGCAAACAGCAGATGGCGTGATTGCCTTAGGATATTAACCCAAAACCCATCCCCAAATGGAAAGACGATATGCAACTGAATTCATGGTTTATTGTTTGCATTAGTTGTCATTTACAAAAGACAGAAACTATGTAAGTAAACAGGTATCTTTATAAAAGGGAGAAGAAAGTATGTACATCATATGTAACAAATGCAGATTGTACTGGAATATGTATGGCACACAAATTAAAATAGAAACCTTACTAAAGCATTGACACAAAGGTGTAAAGCTTCAACACAAGGCACAGGGAATTCATCAGATTCCTCTTGGAAAATGATGGGATGACACTTTAAATACGGTGCCACATTTACCATTGTAACAACCATCCAGTCCAAGACAAGTTCATTACCTCCTGTCTGTTTTTTAATTCCTTCTTCGGTTTTCCAAAAGTCCATTTGCTAAATTAACTTTGTCCTGGAATCTTCCATTTATATTCTCATAATGACGTAGTGAATAGGCTAAGGTATTTTAATAGCAATATACAGCTCTTGCATAGCAGTTTTCATCATAATATAAAACATCACTTCTGAATAAGATGAGCACTATTTCTTTATCTGATAAATGGATACTCATTGATTAAACATACAAACTCTCCATCTTTTACAAGAAGGTGGAAATGCTTTAGGGATGCTATAATTAAGCAGCAGTTTCCTTTTACAGAACTGAAGTTGATTTAGTACTGAGCAGTGATTCAGGGAGTTCTTTAAATTTCCCCTAGTTCCAAGGACAGATGTGGTTTCATTGAAACCACTGGATTAGGTAATGGACACAAGAAAAAGGTATCCAAGGCACAGCTTTTGTTCTGACATAAAAGTTCATAAGCTATTTTTCATTCATAGAGATGGAAATAATTCAACCGAATCCCTTTCCTTGTACATGTTAAGTGTTTAATCATTTGATGTCTTCTCAACTGTTATCACACATATCACTTGCTAAAAACTTAATAGTGGAAAAAGATTAGTAGAGAAAAGCAAAATAATTACAGTATTTCAGTTGTTATGATCAGTAACTCTTTGTGGAACAGCTGTCTCTGTTTTTCTACAATATTGATAGAAATGGTCAACATGGAATTCAGAATTTCCAGGATTAAAAGACAAAGCAAATCAATGTTATCACATTAGCAAGGAAAAAGTGGAAAAGAAAAAGCAAATGCTCATTTTAGCTGAAGAAGCTCCTACTGAGGTTGAAAAGATTGTGGGAAAGAACAGCCCTTTCTTCTCTTCATTCTAGCAATTATTTAGTGTGGAATTTTCTTGAAGGCCAAAAAATTCCAAGTAGCTAAACTCTACCAAAAGAAGTCGAAATAATGTCTTAGAATCAATACAATGACAGTAATAATTACTGGTAACACAAAAAGTATATTACAGCCCTTACATTAATGAATGCTAAATAGCATTGGATATTTAATATACAGGCTAAAAAGTTCAATATAAAAAGAGGTGTAAAAAGTGTATTCAGATTTAAATGACTCAAACAATCAGTGTATGTAAGAGATATGCAGAAACAATGCCCTGACAAGATCTACTCACGACTCATCACTTCACTACAGGTATATTAAATATTGTACATTCTATGCCACCAAAGGGGGAAAAGTAGTAAAATATCTTGTAAAAGTCAAGGAGACCAGATATGTAACAAGAACAAATTGCTTCAGAAATCCTTCTCCTGCAGAGATTAGGCCATTCATGTTTGACTGATGTTGGCTGATGAACAGATCTTTGACAGAAAGTGTCCCTGTATCAGAGAATTTGGTGTCCAAATTCTATAAAGATGAGAAACAGGGGCAGTGCCAATGACTCAAGCATTCCAGGAGTGGGGAAAGTACACAAGGGAGGCAGTTTTCTGTTGCTCTGAGGACTCCAAATGCTAAGAGGGTGTCTTGGAACCACACAGCTTGCTTGGTAGAGCTAACTCACAAGGGTGGGCAACATTCTGCTCCCACCCACTTGGCAAGACAGGCTTCCACACAGCACAGCATGGTGCCAGGTAGATGTGCTTCAGAGCACGTTGCAGGCTGTAGCCTTGCATGTTGTGTTGGCACCACGTTCCAGATCAGAGCTGTACCTTCAAAGAAAATCTCTAGATCGTGCCCACATGTTGTGCTTTGGATCACAGCACAAAACAGTCTCAGAATACACCAAATGGATTCCCGCTAGATAAAACAGAACCAGAACATGAGCTCCAGTAGCACACATCCTATGTCCCAGTCACTAATGGGAGTGATTAGCGGTTCACTAACCCCTAAGCCAGACTAGAGCAGTCAAAAATTAAGCCTCCTGAAACCAGATAGTTCCTTGATGGGGACCTGTCTTGCTCTTTAGACCTACTCTTCTCATACTGCACCAATTGGTAACGTAGATATAGCCTGCAACTCTGGCACTGTGAGTTGTACCTTTGAAGAGCCCATGATATCTGCAGGCTTTCCCCATAAATCAGAAATTCCCTCCCATTACTGTGCTATTCAACATCTGGAGTCAATTTTGCATCATGAAGAACTATGAGACTGTTGTGGAGTCAGACCATTACACCCTGCATGAAGGGGATGCTCCCAGTCCTCCTTTTATCAGGGCAGGAGGAAACATGACAAGGACAACATTCTGCCCTGATTTACCCTATATTTAAATTTAAATGGTGAGGGACAATAAGGAATAACGGTGTAATCCTGTTTGGTTTAAGTGGAAAGAATGACTTAGCGTAAGTGCATGCTGCAGCTGAGAAGCAGCCTAGATTAGGCCACTGGAGGCCACTCCTGTGGTGCCTCATCTGCTGCTTCTACTCCATCTCCCTTCTTCACGCTCACTTGCATGCCTCTGCCCTTAGTGCAGTCACAGACTGCTGGTCCACACATACTTCTGTGGCCACGCTTGCGTAAGCTTTCCCTTTTGCTTTCTCACTTTAGGTGCTCTGTTGTTTTGAGGGGCTGGTTTTTAAGGTAGGGCAGGGCCATTCTGTGACCACACAGGCAGCTCCTTTGGCACAGTGAAGGGAGAGGTAATGGAGAAGGTAACAAGTGAATAGCTAGGAGCCAGGCTCAGAGAAGGATTCTGCTTATGGTGAGCTACCCAGTCTTGCTGCCAACTGTCTATTTCTCCTTTTCACTGACATAATACTGCTGCAGAAACAGCTGTGGAATTTCAGGAGCTAGCACAGTCCCTTTGGAAGACTCCCAAAAAGGGTGAAACTGCTTGGTCTGTGGCACTGCTGGTGGTGTGCAACATGAGAGTAAAAGCAAATCTTTGCAGGAGAGTAGAAGGGAAGATTTACTGAAGCAATACTTCGAAACATTGCTGTGAAAAAACAATGGAATTATCATAAAATGGAATTTCACACTCCCAGCACACCCCCGCCAGAGACAATGGACTGACAAACAGCGTGCAATGGAAAGCAAGAATGCTAGTTCCACCCCATAAGTTTCACAACCAGCTCTCTCATACCTATCCTTAACATGTCTGACCTACTAAAACCTTGTGACAGCAGGTCAACAAAGTCATGTTTTGCAGCAAAAAAAAGTGTTAGCAGTTTTTTCTGTAAAAGAAAAACTCTGCAGTATTTTGACTAATTCTGAGTCTGTTTAAAAAAAGAACAAATTTATTTAATAACTTCAACAAGCAAACAAAGTCACAAGAAATCTGCGGAGCTTAAACTGGTCTGGCTACCTTGCATTTTAAACAGTAGAAGCTTTACAGTCAACTCCAAAAAATACCAACAAACATCCACAGGTTTAATGCATGTTTTGCCCTGCTGTTTTCATCAGATCAAAATGTTCAACAGCGAAGGGGTACAAGAAGGGAGGAAGTACAGCAGGAAGGATAGATAATAAACGCAAGTGGGAAAGTGATCAAAATGTGACCAACAGATCTTCTGAAAACGCAGGAAAGAAAGTAGCTGTTTTGTCTGGGACAAAGATCTGGAAGCAACAGGGACAAAAGCAGGGAAAAAAACCAAACCCTAACATAAAAGCAACCCAAACCCAAAAAAGTGTAAAAGGGAGACCCTCATCCAGCAAAGCATTTCAGTGTAGACCAAGCATGAAGCAAAGCCTAAAGGTAACGAGGGTGCACTGCTGGATTTAGAGGAGGGGAAAACAACAGGAAGAGACAACGCTTTCATAGGTACCTACCAAGAGCTTGCCATTCTCAAGAAGAAATGTTTCTTTTGATTGCTCTTCCAGAGCTCTGTAGCTAAGCCTGGGAGCTCAGGCTGTAGAATGCTGCTGAAGAGGACACAGCGACTCTTGCCAGACTAGCTGCTTCCTGAGGGACCACCTAAGATCGGAGGAGACCACTTGCAATGGGGTGGTCCCTGCCATAGCCCTTTCCAGTTGTGTAAATGTAAGAGTGTTTTGGAGACACCATTTTGTCTGGGAGAGGTCGCTGGTACCTGGTCCCTGGGTGTGGCCGGCATGGATGGATGATCACCACTGAAAACTGGTTTGCCTCTAGAAAGCACCGTTTTGCTACTGAACTCAGGGAGAGAAAGCACAGTAGGAATGTCCTTAGGACATTTTGGGTGAGGAATTTTTACACACTTATTCCAAAAGCCCATTAAAAATATACCTAGAAGAAAACAATAAAGAGCAAACAAATCGCCCCCCCAAAATCATTAACAAAAAGTAAAAGTCACATTATCAAACTATAGATCTAATTGTTTTCATTAAAAAAGAAGGAAAAAGCGCACCTACCGCCTGCAGTTCTGGTCAGGTTCTCCCTCCTCCCCCCACAAAAAAAGTAGCAATAAAAAATACAAATGAAATAACTTAACCCTCTCATCAGCCTGGTTCCTAACTGGAACAGTTTCTTGCCCCAATACTCTACTTGCTGAATACCTCAGTTAGAAATCTTAAAGAACTGCAATTCTTCAGATGAACTGAAAGAAGAACCTCTTTGTAATCCTGGAATTATTTTAACAGTAGAACTTCCCTGCACCAGTGAGAAGAGATGGGTGCCAGCTACAGCTGTCCTTATCAGAAGGTCAGGATTATTGCAGCTGAGTTGACAAAGGGTGGCTGAAGGAAGGCTATTGCCTTTTGGACTTGCTCTGATTTAAAAGACATCACTTTGAAGTTGAAGTCAGCACTTTCTCTCTGAACTGTAATGTGAATTGCATATCAGTTCTGCTTAATGATTTAGATAATATCATTCATTAACTCTAATAATAATGGCCCCGGTTCACCAGAGTACTTAAATTATGCAAATAGCATCAGTTAGGCCAAAAGGAATCCCACGTTCAAAGTTAAATATGTGTTTTAGTGCTTGGGCGAGTGGGATTCCCAATGCACTCAGTGAAGAAGAAATGTTACGGGTCATGTTCATAAGATATGAACTTAATAATTAATTTTAGCATTTTTTTAGATAAATTGCAAGAGCTGTGGTGGGAAGGCCCCATAGCTTACATGTGAACAGAATTTAACCCTCAGCAATGGGAGCAGAGTAAGGGACGCCAGATTTGCGCAGCAGTTGGTACGAAGTATCCCGAGTTGTATATTCCGCCCTTCAGGTGGCTGGGAAACGTCCTCTGCACCCCTCAGCACTTTGCCAAATCTTTATTTTTCTTCACTGTATGTATGAAACAGTAGAATTTAGCGATCCTGATTTTCCATCTGGAAGTACATCTGCTTAGATGTGCCCACAAAAGGGCCTTAATGGGCCAGCAAACTAACATTTCTGAAGGGCTCCAGACAAAATGCATCCAGTCTGCATGGTGGAAACCAAAGCAGAAGTACAGGAAGCAAAGGAATTATTCAGTGAAACCAGGGGTTTTTCCATGCTCCACATCCTCCTCCTGTGACAAAGTATTCCATGCCCTCAAAATCCGGTGTGCTTTTTCCCTTTTCGGCAAAAAACACCCATCACTTTTTTATAATTAACAGGAGAAGAAAGTTTGCGATGAAAAGGTTAAAGACGGAATCATCAACAATGTAGGTGAAAGTTTGCAATCAGAACGGTAGCAAAAAGTTTTTCCACGTCCTCTCTGAGCAGCACTCTGAACTAACGTGGGGGTTCACCGACTTTTCTGAAGATAATTGTTCCAGAAGGATTTCTTTCTTGCATCAAAGGATCCCCCCCTGAAATATTGTCCATGTCTTGCACTCATTTATACAGCGGCTGCTGGAAAATGAGCCCAATTCTTCATCCGAAGAGTCTGACCACAATAATAGAAAGAAGTGAAAATGACCAAAGAAAAGGAATATAAATGGTGTCATTTTCAAACCCTGCCTCTGGCCTCTGGGGAAGTACAGAAAGCAAAACAGAAAGCGTTGGCACGCCAAGCTCTTGCAGCCCCAGCAGGCAGCATCTGGCACAGATTCCTGGTGTGCAGTTGAAGAACTCTTCCCAAGCTCCAGGGAGGGAACTTGCAAAACATCTCCAGCAAATCTTCAGGAAGGTCCTTCTTCTCCTTCCATTGTGCTGTCATTTCCCAAGCTTCTCCACCCTCCGACTTGTCTCACTTTTTGGCTATCAGCCAAGGAGTTTGACCCTTGAAGTGGCAGACAAATGGTTTCACGTGAAAGTGGCCAGGCAGAATTAACAGCAATAATCATCAGTGACAGCAACCCAGTTACAGGTTTTAGTAGAGCTGGATCCTGAAACTGAGCTGTCACATTCAGGGTGGCACAAGCCCAGCTTCTACCTTTCAGGTTCTTCTTGAAATGCAAAGCGCTCATGTTTGGAAAAAGCAGCTGATCAGTGAAATTTCACTGATTCACAACCTCTGGTTCATCACCAGTGGCCAATGAGATTATATTGATATCAGGGGCTGTAGGAACAGCCATCTGAAATGGTTATCTAATACAGTGCAAAAAACATGTTGTGATCTGCAGCAGCCACAGGGAATGCTTGTCACCATTTCCTGACCTTTATGATAGGTGAGCAGGTGTCTTACATATAGTTTTTCACCAGCACTAGATCAGTTATCTTTCACCTTCTAAACAAATGCTGCAGATAATCTCAGGTCCTTTCCCTATCCCTCTGCATATGCTGCCTGAAGTGCTGTGTTCTCTTGGTAGTCAACTGTGTGAGACACTCACAACTCAATGCCCAACAGAGGCAAAACTTAGAAAGGCACTGTGGGATTGATGAAATACCCATACACACTAGGCAGCATCTATCAGCATTTAGTGTCAGAGGCCGAGTTCACAGACGCATTTTGGTGTACAACTCCCACTTAGGCACCTGCTTCGTAAAGAAACCAGTGTGAATCAGCTGCCTCAGCGCCCCTGAGAATTAGCTCCAAGAGCCGAGTTTTCTTTACGGCTGGAGCCTGACAATTCCTTTTGCCAAGATGGAAAAGGAGCTGCTGGTTTTCAAAGGAAAGTAAAAGTGAAACAGTTTTTCAAGTCAGCAGACTCTCCTCCAAACTATGGTATTCAGAAAGGTCTAAAAATGCTTTCTGCTGAATTATGTTCAGCTTTTTCAGGGTGTGCCAAAGGAAGCATTAAACAAGTCTCGGAAGGTCATGGATTCTGCTGCCCACAGAAAGCATCTTTAGAGTCCGGCAGCTAATTTGAAACCAAACCAATGATATGGACAGAATGATCCAAGATAATGAAGAAGAAAAAAGACATGAGGATAACAGCATGTGTTGACACTCTGTGTGTGTATCTGCGTTTTGCTGACAGAAAGTAGGTAAGTGCTATAGAAGCTGTGGCACCAAAGCCTCTTGTGGCTTGTAAGTCGGGAGCATCTCCACTGGTAACAGAAAAGTTACACTGGGGCAAAGCTAGAAGTACAGAAAAAAATCAAACTTCTCTTGCTCAACTTATCTCTCCTTCCCTGCCTCTTTGCTGACACAACTCAGGTACTTTCAAGAGTTCTGGCAATTGCATTTCAAGGTCCCCTGTGCCTCAGGTAAAAGCTTTCTCACCAATATATCAGCCGAAAACCAGCCCAAGAAATAAACCAGATACAATATCATCTTAAGACTCCTTTACCTTTCAGTAGCAGTGTCAAGACAACATAACAGATGTACTCTCCATTTGCTTTTAGCTCAGGCAAACCCAAGCAAAGGCAATCCCATGCAGTGCAATCACAAGTAAGTTACAAACCAAAAATACACTACCGACACCAAAGGGAACAGGAAACACTGACAGGTTCTGTGAGGGAGCTGTAAGTTTTTTGAGGATTAAAGACAGCCAGCATTTTAAGAAGGAGCTGAAGCATCCAAACCACCTACCTTGTGGGCTGAGTGCTACAAGACTGGAGTAGAAATTCACTGCTGCTACTACTACCATAACCCTCCAAAAGCAAGACACCACCAGTATGCCTGTTTGAGTCTTTAGTAACTGTTTTGTAGTTAACAGGTGTGAAATTAAAGCACCAGAGTTGTGTGGCATTCATTTAAAGAAGTGCTGTTCCAATTAGCTTCACAGCTGCAAAGACTTACAACAGGGAGCGGGGTCTTACATTAATGAGATACATTACTGAGAAACCAAACAAGAATCCCTCATGGCTCTGCAGTTCTTTTTTTTTCTGTGCCATTTCAGCTTCTCCAAGCATCTCATGAGAACATCATGCATGGAAAAGTTTCATCCAAAGGACAATGTTGGCATGAGAAGAAATGGTTGTAAATACCATGAATTAGTTTAGGTTGAAAGTTGCAAGGAGTTTCTAAACTGCGAGAGCCATCTGAGTCAGGAACAGCCTGTGGAAAGGGGAGCCCAGAGACACAGGGTGGTAGAAACCTCACTGGTGTTTAGATAAAGTCCAATGAATTTCTGAAAGGGCAAAGTGACAAATGGATTGCAACAGTCAGGGGCTGGGCTCATTTCCACAGGCAGTCTCTGCAGGCTGTTGCAGACAAGAGTAGCACATCTCTCCCTCTATCGTACTCTGGTGGTGCTAAAAGGCTGCGTGGAATCAACTGGGAAAAAATAATAGTTTGTAAACAGATGAATAGCAGAATGCAGGAGGTGGTTGTGGTGGTGACCACCTCAGCTGACACAGCTGCAGCCAGGGGAAGCTGTTGTGAGCGCAGCCTGTGATCCGTATGTACAGCACTGCAGGAACTCTGGTGGTAACTGCTATACAGTGGTGCTGTGGGAGAGGGTGCTTAGCTCCTTTTTGTAGTGGCTGCGTCAAGAGCAGGACCTCAGTGTCTCAGTCTAGCTAATGAATTACTGCTTGTGGGTAACTGATCTCTGTAGGGATCTTTAAATACTGACACTTCTCTCTATTCCAGAAACCTCTGGGTTGCAAACTGTCTTCCCCCCTTACTTGAAGGGCCAAGGAAAGGGGACATGTTTCAGGGAATAGATTTAGCCTTCCCCTCCTTTGCTCATTTTCTAAGAAAAGTATATTGTGATGTTCACTTTGGTCTAGTAGTATAAATTTTCTTGATGGGTAGTTCAGACTTGAGGCATTAACAAAGGGAGGTCAGGAAGGATAATTAAGATGCACAGATGCAAATTATTAATGACACTGCAAATCTGCATGCGACCTTTGGTTAACATTTAAAAAAAGCCATGTGGATTGTTTTCTCTAACAAACACCCATTAGGATATCATCGAGGTATTCTGCCATAGGCTTAATTTAAATTAGGCTTTAATTCAGCTACTTGCAGGCCTGCAATTTAGAAAGAATTTAGAATTTTTTGCTGACTAGGGCTCATTGTCCTGAGAGTTATTCCTGCTCACGGGAAGCACTCCATTTTAGCCAGAGACAAGAGACTAAGAGATTTTCTTTGTACAAGGTAACTCCACAGCTCCTGGAGAAGGTGTTACCATTCCTGCATGCCCAAGGAGCAGCCTTTTGAGGAGCTGGGCAGGAGGCTGTGCTTGGTGCTCTGAATCTGATCAAGAAACAGTCTTTGATAGTTATTAGTCATGGAATCTCTACATTCCAAGTGTACAGTGGCTACTGTGAGGTTTTCAGCAACACCTTAATTTAGTCACAACAAAATTGTTACTATTTCGCTTTAATAAAAAATACATAATATTTTGAAATATTCATGAATGATTCCAGCTTGGAAAATGAAAATGACCTTTAAATCTATACAGGGCAGTTCCTTCGGGCACTTTTAATGCAATAATTTATTAAGTTCCTATATTCATCATGTGCGCACAAATATCATGTAAATATTACAGCTGTACTCCATGACAAAACAAGCATAAAGCAGACATAGAATTATACAGAGAACTGACAAATGGGGAAGAAGGGAGATCTAGTATTTTCTGTACAAAAAATATGCAGCTTTTTGATAATTTGTAAAAATGCATAATTTTCGGCATGTCAGAGAAGAACACTGTATAAAAATAAATATTCTATGTACAGTAACACACACAGGCCAGTCCAGGGTTAGAACCATCACTGCAAAAGAAAATATAAATGAGTGTTAGTGACAATTCACCAACAATTGTTAGTGACAGGTCAGCAGGGGGAAGGACTGCTTCATGGGGTGGAAGGACAGTGTTAGGGAAGCTGGCTCTGGGGTTTCCAGGAGGAAAAGAAATGGTGCTGGATCTCAGCAGAGATCCTTTTCACTGCCCTGGGCAGTGGGGATGGGAATTTCAATTCAGGCTGACTATCTACCTCCACTTTCTTACTACCACTGTGGCTTGACTTTTGGCATTAATGCACACAGCAGGTACTGAAGGTGAGCTAGACCCTGAGGAGTGGCAGAGGGGTCTATGGGAACCTCAGAAGGGGACTCCTGAGGCAGCTGAACCATCAGAAACAAAGGGAGAGTGGAGGGGGCAGGTATTACACCCCCCTCTCAGTGCTAGCCCAGAATTGAGCTAAGCAGCCCTAAGTCCTGTTCTACAGCCCAACTACCGGGACACCCCTCAGCAGGAGCTCCAGGGGATCTGGTGCTGAAAGCCCCATGGGGCTCTGCTGAAAGCCAGTGTGAACTTCTGTTCTGCTCCCACTAGCCTCCCATGGCACCCAGGTTACCTAGGGTATGCCAGCTCCCAGCCTTTAGTAATAGAGTTGACTAGGTGGAAACCTGATCTTTTTGCAAGTATTGGAGCACTTCAAGGCCAGGCAGCAGAAAGGCTGCAAGTACAATTCTCTCTTTTTTAGCCCATAAAACTAAACTGCAATATACAAACAGGGAAAAGTTTTGCTTGTTGCTTTCAGGCGTGTGGTCCTGGAAATCTCATGCATGCCTCCACACCTCTTTTGATCTTAGCCAGACTCATTGCAAAGCATCAGCAGGACCTGTAGCACCGCCAGCTCAGCATAGTCACAACATTTCCAGGATTTACCTTATTCCAGCAGCCTTGAACTGGAAGGCCATCTTCCCCCTGCAAAAAAGATGGATGAAATAGCAGTTTAGGACACAGAAAATAGCACTAAGATTGAGGAAAGAAGGCATGGGTTAACTATTACAGCTGCAACAAACAGTCTGAAGCAAGGCTGGAGGAATAGCCTGAAAGATATTCCTCACGCCTCTGGAATGACCTGGACTTCTGGCTAACGTAACCAGTGTAGCTTGAAGCAAGGTTTGGGGCTGAAGAGGGGAGTTGCCTGTGGGTGATGCAAGGACTTATGTACATGAGGTCTGTAGGCTCATTCTCATTCTTCATTGAGGAAGGTATTTTTCTAGGCTTCCCTGAAGGTAGGGGGGAACACAGGAGGTCCCGTTCAGCTAGAAAAACACTGCAGGAAGTTGGCAGTGGAAAGCATGAGATGGCTGATCTGCATCATTGGGCTTGACTCTGTAATGCTGGGGTTATAGCAAAGAGGCAGCACTGACCTTGGGTCCCAAGGGGAGTCTGGAGAAAAACTCCATTTCTTTTCTGCCCTGTCTGTTAAAGGGTTTGCTTTATCACGTGAGAGACTGCCCAGCTGCCCCCTCTTGCCTCTGAGAAGATCTTGCTCCAGGGAAATTAGGAAGGCAAGCAGCAGGGCAGACCGGGTGCTGGCTGAGGATGTCTCAGCTGACTCCCTGAGAGGGGGCTTTTGCCTCAACCAGGTCAGTGAGATTTCTGCAAAACTCCACTGGGGCTTCTGCAACCCTGAAGTCTTGGACTACAGATCCCAAAGTGGGGATGTGACTGTTTTGTTTTAATGTTGAAGAGGGTTGGACACTTTAAGGGCTGTGCTTCTAAAAGACTGAGACTGTTTTGTTGGAAAGTGCTTTTGTGAATTACTGCCATTAATTTCATCTCAGTGAAGCCTAAATTGATGTGAGAAAATGAGGAATTATGTCAATGATGATTAATCTCCTGCTTTTGAGCAGGAGATAGAGTCAGATGTAAGGAGATACACCTCTGACATGAGAAGTCCAAAAATTCCGCTCTGTGTGTCAGATTCGTGGGCTGTTGCTATTCCCCAGGAAAACTCAGGAGCAGGGAGTGAACTTGTACAGCGCACAATGCAGCACATTTCTTTGTTGAAGCAACTTAGTTGTCACTTCCTTAAGTACTGTGTGAGAGATCTGCAGTGCGTATCATCCCATTTGTGAAGGCGAGAGGGGAAAAAACACCAAACAGGAAAGCAAATGCACGGTACTATATCAAGAAATAAAACTATTTAAAGGAGATGCGCTTTCAAGGGACTGATGAACTGACTGTTGCCATGATGCTACAATCATACTGCTTTTCAAATGCATTTTCTGGACTGTGCCTTCCTTGCGCTACTTCCTCCCCCACCCCCCTACACTGTGGAAATACTGAATTATAGGTAAATTGTGGTGTTCCCATTGGTACTCTGGTGGTGGTAGGAATGACTGTGTAGTGCATTGCAGGAGGAGATGGGAAGTTAGGTGTATGAAGGAATGGGAGGCCAGGGAGTTACATCTTAGGGATCAAAGGAAGACCAGGGTCACAAGGGAGTGTTTGTTGCAGGCGAATTTGCCAAGAATGGAAATGCAACATGCTTATTAGTACCAAGTATCTCCTTCCACATATCTCAGATGTGTAAAGCATTAGCTCACGGCCTCCACAAGTTACACACATGGATGTGTCAGCTGTATGCTAAGCTTTTAACTGTGTTGGATCTAAACCCATGCTTATTCACGTTCCCAAGCTAGCTTGCATGCCAGAACACTATATATATAGAAAAAACAATGGCATCTCTATTTCACAAAATTTTTTTGTCAAGTCTCCACTAACAAAAATGGGTATGAAAATAAGTGTATGTTCTAATATAGCCATGTCGGGTGAATCCTAGCTGAGAGCAGAGACATAAAGAGAAAGGTAGTCTACCAAAGAGACAACAGCACTCCCCAAAAGGATGAATGCTGGAAGGAAGACTAATGTTAGATCTTCACAATGGTCAAACAACAAAGACTTTCGATTTCAGGGGTAGTTTCCTCAGAAAACCAAGAAAACCTTCCCAACTGAATGTGGCTTTTTCTTCTGGGACATATTTTTCCAGCTAGTTTAATTAACTGATATCCCATCCCTTGCAAATGGCATCAAACACTTTTAAGTGAGCATAAAGCTTGGAATGGCCACCCTCAAGCAAACATAGTCATGCCAAACAAGGCCCCGAAGGGCATGGGAGTACAAGTTCCAATGTATTGCGGAACAGGCAATTCCAAATTCAAGTTTCTTGGATGCTATGGGACCATTTGGACTTCTGGGGAGAGTCACAAATAGGGATTATCTAGCAGAAATCAAGGGAGATAAGTGTCCAGTTAATATGTTTAAGAGGATAACTTTTTTCAGTCATATTAACGCATAGGCTGACTGAGATAATACTGAGCAGTGTCAGGCTGTGCTAGCCATGTACAAGCACTTAAAAACAGAGTTAATGAAGGACACGAGCATGGCAGCTCCTTGCTAGAAAGCCAAGCCGTGCACAGGCAGTTCTTTGTATGTTAGTCTCCTGAAAGATGTTGAAGTGAAAGCAAAGAAAGAATTGAGGCAGTTGTAAATAAATTCACATTCCTAATGTGTTTTTCCTCATGCCACAAGGTAATGCTGACAGCAGCTGTGAATCATAGCACGAAGGGAAGGGCCTGTTTCTGACAACAGCAGCGTGATGCAGTTTGGGTGGGGATAGGTAAAGAAGGAATTGCCAGATGTTTTTATGGCATGCACCTATTAAGAGGTATTAGAAAGTGACAACCAAGATACAAAAAGCAAACAGGCATGTAGGAAAGGGAAGGTACACCATACCAATGGGCATGGGGCATCCAGGCCGTCCAGCCCAGGTAACCCCGGCTCACCCTTCTCGCCTTTAAAACCTCGGAGACCCTGTTTATGAAATCAACCACTATCGTTATTTCAGTTAATGCCAGTCACCTCCATGTCATGGGAGGAGAGGCCGAGTCCCCCACTGGGACTGTCAGGGCACTCGGCTGCATACCCGTAACACAGATGGCCCATGTTTGCAGTTTTAGTTGTGTTTGTGTAACCAGTAGTAGCGGACTCCTTACTGGTTTTTCTGTAATCTGCAAGTCAGGAGATACTTCTCCGAGAGGATGGGAATGGTGTTTTGCCTATTCTGAAATCATCCATTCTCCCTATCCTCACTAGGAAACCCAGCAGCTGGATTTCTAGATGCATGATTCACAAGTACTCCTAGGATTTTTGGCAGTGTTTGCTGCAGCGTATGAGTTTAGATGAAAATGTATACATATTCTTATATTTATTAATTTGTCTAGATTTATAGACAATATATTTTGACAGAAACATATCCCATTTAAAATAACTGATATTTATTTTCCCTCTGGGTAATGCAGCTCAAGTGCCCTGTATCACTCCCAGGCGACCACATCAGCTGGCCATTATTCCAAGGCAAGAAAAACAGCATTTAGGTTTTGCCATTACATAGACACAATGACATTAAACATCTCCAGAGAAGAGCCAGCAAAGGAGACACAGGGCTCTGTCCACAAAGGAGAAAGCCCTGGGCTTCCAGCACACACATGGGACACCTCCATGTATCCCAAACCTTTGTGAGCTCTGGAAGAGGAAGGAATATAACTATGGTCACTCAACAGCCTGATTGCCCAGAGGATCAGTGGTTTCCCACTGAAGAAAGCAGCTTTGCCACAGATTGCAGTGGGAACCAGGCTGGGCCTCATCTGAGTGTTGTACTTTTGCAAGACCATTATTTACGTTATGATTTCCTTCTTTCTTCCCCATCAACAAATCTTAAAACAATACATTTGATGAAACAGAACATACCAACGGACAGGGTGCATCTAATCCAGGCGCTCCTTGGTCTCCCTTATCCCCTTTAGACCCTCTAGAGCCTTTCTTGCCCCTCTCCCCCTGTAAATAATAGTTTGGTCCAAGAAAAAAAGAATACACAAAAGCTTTAGGATCATCCATTTCAAACAAATGTCAGTGATAGTTTAAAAAAAGATAAACATGTAGGAAACATTTTAAAAGAAGAAAAATCTCCCTTTGAGATGTTAAGTGAAAAACAATGTATGGAGCTACTAATTGTTACTTAGCTGCATAAACACACTGGCCATTGCTAAAAGCCCACACTGATAGACCATAAGGGCTCTGCATCAATGGGATTACAAGTGTGTCTGGACTTTAGGAACAGGCCTATAGTCAGCCAGGGGAGCACAACTCGTCCTCCATCAGTACCGTCATTATGAGACTACTTCTCTGGGCTGCCTATATGTTCAGCACAGTATATATTCAGAGAGAAAGGCTCCTTCTGAGAACTGGCTGACCCTAGGCACACAGCCTGGGAAAAGAGTCCTGGCCACCAGTGTGCCACCTCATCTCAGTCTCCAGCTAGCTGGGAGGGTCCCTCCAATGCCACAGGGGCTCTGCCTAGTGCCTCAGACAACAAGGCCTGCAGCAGACCCCAAGCAGGCTCTCCTGCTGCAGTAGGAAGGCTCTGCTGGCACAGATGCCCTGTGTTGACTGTACTTTTCTTACTGCTCTGAATTCTCATTCGTAATGTAAACGAGTGTTTAGAAGCTTTCCCTTAAACTGTTTAATGAAACTCTTTGCCACCAGGGGTTGCTAGCTCTCTCTTAAAAGCTGGCGTGGTTTGTTTTTTGTTTTGGGGGATGAGTTCTAGTGGGGAGGGAAGGTTGAGGGTTTTAGTTTTAATTCTTTTTAAGGTTTAAAATTACTTCTGTATCTCAGAGCCGCAAAGCTTTGACTTGAATGGGTGTGCTTGTCCGAGTCTTACAGTGGTTTGTGCACTGGGGTGCACCAGCATTGCTAAATAAAAAAAGAGACGGAGAATGCAAGAAGGAAGTACTCAGCCTTCACAGTCTGCATCTGCACAGCCTGGTTGTCCTTTGGGATGCTCTGAGTAGTTGCTCCCCCAAAAAGCCTGCTAGACAAAGGACTGGTCCTCAGCAGTACAACCACAGGGCAGCGACTGGTCCCTGGCCCTCTTGTTTGGCAGCACTGATATACCCGTCAGCCAAGGCAGGGTGTTGTGTGGGTATTTGTCAGTTATATCTACACCAAGTCTTTACATATAACAGAAGAAATTCTTAAAGCTGCTGAGCATAAAATGGGAAGGGGCTGCAGCACAGGGAACTGAATTTAGGCTCCTTGTGGGGAGGGTTAAAGGAATTAAGGGATAAAATCAGGCAGCAGAGGTTGCTGTTTCTTCTTCAAAAAAATTAAAGTGTTAAACCCAAAGCTGGCAAGAGAAATGGATGGGAGAGGAGAGGCAATGAGGAAAAGTCACCCAGAACCAAGCACTGGAACACAGAGGATAATCCAGGAAAATGTGGCATGGGTTGCTCTGCAGGAAGGAGGAAGGAACCAGGAAGAATGGCAGAAGAGGAGGAAGGGATAAAGGGGACAAAGGTGGACCTGTAGGAGCGAGGAAGACGCACATACACACAAGAAAAAACACAGGCATTAAAATAACAGTGAAGGTATCAACTTGGTAGCGCAAGTTCAGGGTTTACACTTTTTCAGCTGTACTTGAAAGGCTATCTGCTCCCATTGCTACCTAGTGCCACGGTACTGTCTCTGCCTGTCCTCAAGCACAGCTATGTTCATCTCTCACTCCAAACAAAGGGCAGCAGGAGCATTTCTGGGACTTCAAAAGCACTGCTCTGCCTAAAATAACAGAGGATTTTGGCAAACTATTTGGGAGCTTAACAAAGTGGATCCTCATTTTTAATGTCCTTAACACTGAAAATCTTCAGATTAAAGCACTACACATACTGCTGCTGTCAAAAATAAAGAGAGGCATTTCAGATGACCATATCCCCCACTTCCAAGGAGGCCAGTGTTGTACCCTAGCCCCCTACAGAACAGGTCAACAGTGGCTGAATTGCCACCATAGTTTTACCAGTATTTCGGAGAGGCTGCCCCATGCTCTTGAGGAGGTTCTGATGCAAAAGCCATGTGTCCCACTGTAGGGGAGACCTGGCTCTCAGCTGGGGATACAGGACTGCAGAGCCAATCCTAGAGAACTGGCACTGTGTCCAGTTCTGCTAAATGGTACTTGTCAGATGTCTCTAATGACTTCAAAAGTATAGTGGTATGCTGACAAAACAGCTGTATAAAGGAGACTCACCAAAACTGCTGAAGAGGGGCAGGAGTAAGGGGAAGCTCCTGTACAAAGACTAAGTGGAAAAAGTGGTATTTTCTAGGCTCCACTGGCAAAGATATTGCACTTGCTCATTTACAGTCTCAAGTTTCTCACATTTTTTTGTTTCAAGATATTTGTTGCAGTGAGGCAAAGTGCATGTGTGCTTCAAGGGGCCAGCAAAGCTTCCCATTCATGCTTTCCAAATCATCCTCTACAAGGAGATGCAGTTTCTCCAATTTTTATTTGGGAGCTCAAAGAAATCCTATCTACAGCTAATAAATAAGAGACTCAGTTTAAAAGCCAACTGAAAAAGTCTAGGAGTTCTGTTTTTGTTACTTTTTGTTTAGAAGCCAGACGAACAAAACAAAATGCATCTTAGTGAACAGGAAGTTAAGAAGCAAAGCCAGAACTGCAATGATTAAAACAGGGGAGAACTTCTGAGCTCCCATGAAACTTGGATCTTTCTCCCCTAGTTTAAGATGCCAATTGGCTACTGCTTTCCAAAATCGCCCATTCTGTGCAGAGTCAGGTCAGAAATACATTGCAGATAAAGGACAGAGAACATCCACTATGTATCAAAAGCAAATTCATTTATATGATAAAATCACCACAGGGGCACATGCACTGTGAAACTTTACATTTTCAGATAAACTTAGGTGATACCAGATTCTTATGAAGAGAAGGTGCACATGTATGTGTGACTACATGCATAAAGACATATACATGTGTGCTACATTGAACTGCTTGACATATTTGTACAATTGTAATCTTACAAATGCTCTAATCCAGAAGTCATTTATATTTCTAAATATAAATTATATTCAACTATAGCTTTAAATGGTTTTTATCAGTAAGATTCTGAGCCTTAACAGCCAAAAAGTTCCTTGGGAAAAGCTGATGAAAAGGCTAGGAGTTTCCCAATATGCACTTTTTAGAAGTGTGTATTTTTCTACAACACAGGTGGTATGACAGAAAAGCAGCCATGCACATTATTGGTTTTGACCCAACTCTTCACCATCACATTCAGGACAATGCCTGAGGAGACTTCATGTCTGATTCTTTAATGTAGGCAAATTTAATTTATCTTTTCCAAATTTCCATCTTCCAAATTCTCTGGAGGATCATTTGCTAGAGGGCAACCTTCTTTTTCATGCTTCAGGGGGAATTTAAAAGTAACACAGTAAGATTTGATGGCTTCACCTCAATTAATTCTCATGGGAATCCCTACACACATCTGTAAATAGATAAGCAGCATTTCCTAAAGCAAGCCATGTTGCCCTAACTCTACTACACATGAAGTCCTGTGCTTCAGTGAGAACAGAGGTATGACAACAATGAGCATGTTAGAAAACCCCTACCCTATAGCTTTCAGAAAGATGTACTGCAATGTCCCAAGTGATTATATGAGCTACAGGTATCGCCTTCTAAAAACAAGTTTGTAAAGTTACTTATATGAAGGTTTAGCAGACAGAATTGCATGCTGGCTACCTTAGGCTGCTCAGGTGTTAACCAGTCTATTATGGTGTGAAGATGTTAGTAACTACATACAAGAACTTTGCCTGGTAACTTACCCGGATTCCTTTGTCACCGGGTAGACCTTGTAAACCCTGAAATGCATTAACACAAAAAGAAATATTTTAAAACACGCAGTCCCCTCAAAAAGAAGGATGTGTGACCGGGAGTTTTTTTTTTCCATTTGTACCAATTGCTCTATGGTAAAAAAAGTACTTTTCCAGCAGAAAACCTCCTCTTCTCTCCCCTCCCATTAGACCATCCAGCTTGTAATACCACTACTACTACTACTACTACTACTATATGGGTTCTTCAGATAAAACCCAAGTAGTTTAGAGAATGCAGTTCTCTAAACTTTTTTTAAGTTTCTCTTGAAAGTTTTCACACACAGCACTTTTAAAGCTGCATTAAGTGCTGCTGTAAAAAGTTTCCATTAAATTTTTTTCACTCCTTGAAAAAAGCAACAAACTTCCTTTTTTGTGTTAAACAACAAAGCAGCTCCAATTACACAAAACTAGAGCTCTGGCACTAGCCCCATTTTGCAAAAAGTAATCCCAGAGAGTGGAATTAATCTCATTGAAGGCAGCTTTTGTCACTGCAATGACAAGGCAGGGCCCTCTGAAACAGGTAGAAGGTAGGCACCCAAGCTGTGCAAAGATAAACGGAGCAGATGTGCTCAAAAGCAGCATACATATCCTGGGAGTTCCATGCAGCTTCTTTTGGTAGTTCAAGAACCAAAGTGAATTAACAGTTTCTTCTGTTCAGGTTAATCTGCCTCATTCTGAATCATTGCTTTGAAGCTACCGGTCAATTTCCATTGCTCCCATAGGGTACACAGGCTTGTAACTTTAGTTCTTTAACACCTAACCTAGCTGAAATTGCAAATTCTGTATTGCAGCAGCATCTTAAGCTATCAACCACAGCAAGGAAATGGGCACTGTAGATAACAAATCCCTCCCGTTACTCCGTTACTCACGGGAAGCCCTGCTGGCCCCATTGGTCCTATAACTCCAGGATCTCCTTTGCTACCCTGAAATGAAGACAAAAGAGTAGAAATTGTTACATTCCTATTCAGTACAAACAGGCAGCATAGCAGTGGCTACAGCAGCACTATGGAAGAAATTCATTTCAAAGCACCTAAACACCCTACAAGGATGAGATACTCAAAAACCAAGGAGGCCCAGATGATGGTTTAATATGCACAAGGAATGAGCATTTCCAGCTCTAGAAAAACTAGAGGTTCTCTACCCCAGAGACATGTGGTATCTTCAAAGAAATTACAGAGCATAGGTCAGTTCTGATGCAAACTCACCCTTTCTCCTTTTGGTCCTGCTGGTCCCGAAACCCCCATTGGTCCTGGAGTACCCTGTAGTTGTAGGAAGGAAAACACATCAGGACATTTTTATTTCAGGGCCTCATTAAAGCCAGGAGACACTGCTGCTCTTTTAGGAAAAAGCACAGCTGGGAAGGACAATCTGGTGGTAGAAGACATCTAGCACCACTACAGCTTTCAGTATTAGTGGTGATGGGTTTGAAGCAGTTGTAACAGGCAATTTGAAGAACATGGGAACTGTTATGTTAAGATCACACCAGCACCATTTTACAGAGCTTTATTTTTAATTTTGGAGCTCTCTCTTGGCAATTGTTAGAGCAGGCATTTCTACCAGTTCTACAGGAGGGATTTTTTTTTCTCTCTAGTTTGTATCAGACAAGGTTGAAAGCTGTAGCAGAATAAAGGACATTTAGATACATAATAAGCAATTTTCCTTTTCTTTATTTCCTTACCTTCTTTCCCCCCCCTAGAGACAGTTGAGTTGAACAAAAATGAAAGAATTTAGTTACAGTCAGTCATGCAAGTTGAAAGACGCCATGCTGCAGAGCTGAATGCTGGTGCATATATATGCAGATGCAAACTATGAAGGGTATCATTCAGTCCCAGTCCCTCTGTTCCCTTTTTGCCATTTATGTCACTCCACCAGGCTCTCAATCGTGCTAACAGGAAAAGCTAGTCTTTTTGCTAACCCTTTGACACAGGGGCCACCTCCCACAAGCATACCAAACTTACTTCCTAGTGCTGCTGAGAATTGCTTTTGCTTCGGGAAATTAGCCCAGTCAAAGCTTATCTTTAATATGGGTGATACAGCAGTTAGGCAACAGTCCTGGCTAAGAAAAAGATTCAGGCACTTTCAACTCTCTATAGACTCCTTAAACTTGTTGTGGACCCCATTGGAGGGTCTCTTACAACTCTCCCAGACTACATTCTGCAGTCTAGATAAAGTAGAGCTTTCAAATTCGCAGTGTGCAGTGCATCCACCTAGCTACATAGTATAAGTGTTTGCCTTCCTTACCCTACATCACATACTTTTAAATTGGCAAGAACTTTGCTAAACATTTCAGTATTGATCTACAATTCCTTCATAGAGCCTTGGTAAAGGGATATTTTGGGAGCCCATTACCTGCTTTCTAGGAAGAACAAAGGAGGAAGCTTCTGGAACAGGGAAGTCTTTTTCTTACAGCTTTAAAGGAAAAGGTCTTGCATGTTTTAATGTAAGCTTGGAATCCTGAGTCACTAAAGTAACCCCTCCAATGAGAGCAAGATGACTCGTGGATCAGGAGAGCTTTTCAGAAAAGTTAAGATCTGCAGAATAGAAGTAGCTCATGCAGCACAAAACTTCAACATAGTGAAGGAAGAGAGAAAAAATCAGACCCTCCTTAGGTTCATGCGCATCATGGAAATCTCAATTGCCTGCACATATGCATCATTTTGAGACCATTTAGTGCCATGAAATACATCAAGATCTCACCTGCACATAAATTTGTAATTTCCCAAAACAAGTTAGTGTATAAGCTGCCATTCAGATTCAGAAGTTAGAGCAGCTGAATTTTTTCCAATTACACTGAGGAGGAGGAATTGCTTTTTCTTTTTAAATAGCCAAATGGATTGTACATAGGTGATGCATGACTTTTCAAGAGGGATTAAATATATTTGGCTCTTTTTAACAGGTGTTATCCAAGAATATCAGAATGGTTGGCATTACTTGTGTCAGAATGAGTTTGACAGACTGAGAAGCTTAGGCACAAGGAGTTTATTTCCTTCACATCTCACGATCAGTTAGCAACAAGAGGTGGAAATCCTGCATCTTCCTGCTCCACTATTAGGTGTCACCACTCCTTAGATGTCTGTACTACATCAGAACACACTCCACCATGCACTCCCAGGTATCTGGGACTAAAGAAAGCATGGGCAGAGTTGCTGAAGTTGCATGACATTTTGCTGCCAAGAGGTGAAGGGTTAGTCCTGCTTGCAGAAGGTCTTTTGGATGCAAATTCTCCTCATGGTGAGATGCTTACCAGGTTATGGAGAGATACCTGTAAGCACACCTGCAAGCATACCTGCAACCCATGGCAATGCAGCCTTAAGTGCTATGTGTGAAAACAACACACAAAGCTTTTTGCTGACAGGACAAAACACAACAGTATTATTATGCCTAAGACAAAACTAAAGAGCTACTGTGTGAAAAGGTGGCAAGCAAGGTTACTATGGAGAAAGACAGAATGGAGACCCCCAGCAATAAAGAGGACAGGAGAACAGAGCATCATGGAACCATGCAGATATTTCATTCATCTCGTTATTAAGATAAAGTGGAACAAGTAGGCTGTGATCCCAGAATCCAGGCAGACTTGTAGCATCAAAAAAGACAAGTGTATGACATCACTTCTCAGTCTAAGTTTAGGCCCCCTCCCAAGCCTGCTTTGGAGAAAGGAAGGTTATTCCTGGTGTAAACAAGACTCTGGTGGAAGAGACAAGACAAATCACGATACTGGGGAGGAGGAACATAGGGTAATGGAGAAATGGAACTCACCGGTGGTCCAGGCCTGCCGTCTAAACCTGAAGCACCCTGAACAGATGGGGGAGGGTTAACGGAAACAAGGCAAGAGGAGAGGGGAGGAGGGTGAAGGGGAAAGGAGAGGGGAGGGGAGAGGTGAGTGAAGCAGTGACTTGAGACAAACATATGCTTACAATAAACAAAAATTAAGATCTCAAGGACAGGTGATGGTACTTACAAGCAAACCAACAAAAACATAGAAACACTGAATACATATAATGTTGACCTGGAGCTTGCAACCTGTAACCTACTAACTTCAGATCTCCTTCAGAATGCATTTCTAAGAGGACACTTCTGAGCCAGTCTTGCCCCCTCCACAGATCAGGAAAAGTTATGTAAAAAGCCAAGGGATCCTGGCTTCTCATGGGGCTCACTGCTGTAGGAGAACCAGCTAGTACATTCCCTGACACACTGGTAAACTTGTCAGGATAATTGCTGGGGCATCTTCTGTTCAACATGTCAAAAGGAGCTCCTTCCTGTATCCTGATACCACACAGGCTTGAGGGAATAACTGTTTACACAGAAAGTTTCCATTTGCATTTCTCAGGTAAAAATGGGAAATGTGTTTTTACTTCTCACTCTTTCACAGAGGCACAATCCTTTGCATTTGAGCCTTCCCAAAGCACCCTTTTCTCCCCACTGGCTCTGCATAGAGCTACACTGAATACACTTGTGATAACCTCATCTGAGTGCCTAGAGTTAGATGAGATGCATCCAGGCCCTAGAAGGTAACTGCTAAATAGCACAACTGAAAGAGGAAAACATTTTACAAACAAAGACATGCACATTTCAGCCAATGTCAGGGAAAAGGGATCTGGGTGATTGAACACAGGCTGACAAAGTCACACAGTACACAAGATGCGCTTTGTGGTGCTTATTTCCAGGCAGCACATTCAGCAAAGGGAGATGGTGTGCTCTGCCACCAGTGTTTTTTATGAGAGAACTTGGGGGCTGGCAGAGCTACTGGATGGGACTGAGTTACCACTAATTCATTATCAGCTGTTGGCTCAGACAGTGGGTGAAGAGGCTTTTAGCAGATGTGAGCTAAGAGCTTTACAAAGTTTGTATCTAAAGCTGCTGTTCCTTGCTAAGCTAATCAGCGCACCAACACTAGTCTCATGTAACTGAGTTCACATAGAGCAGGGAACACAGCTTCCTTCTACTCTGTCAGAGAAAGCATCAATTTCATTGCAGAAGTAATGAGAAAGTACTGGCTAGTGAAGTAGCTGGATGCACTCAGAGCCTCCAAGCTTCTGCACAAAGCTTAGCCCAGGTGGCAAATGGCAGTGAAGGTGTTTTATTTTCCATGTCTTTTTTACTTCTGTTTCTGGTCTTGCCCCATTGGCTTGAAGTGCAAAGAACCCACAGTAAATCTACTGCTTGTTTTTCCAATTCCTGCCAGAAGCAGGAAGAATTAAAGTGATCACTGATCTATGTAACAGATTAAAAGATCAAGGTTCTGTGCAGAAATTGAGGCTTTAAGTTTAAAAGCAATGGCACAGTTATTTATAGCTCAACTTTTCCTTTGACTTTACATATCAAATCACTGCGTGCGTCTCCTATTGAGGGATCTTTTCACAGCTGATATAAATTTGGCTTATAAAGTGCTGCTTGCTTCCTGGATACTTACGGGTAATCCCAGTGGCCCTCTGTCTCCTTTTTCACCCTGGGCACCCTTCTCTCCTTTCATTCCATCAATCCCTGCTTCCCCCTAAAGGAAGGATGGAGCAGAAAATAAACCCACCATAACACCACTTATATAACAAACATTCCTCCCTTCAGGGATTGCTGAAGCAACAGACAGAATACAAAAGGCAGCAGGGCAATGCTTTAGCCTGATTCTCTGCTCAATCTGAAGAAACCCAGTATCAGTCATATGACCTCTGTGTGAGCACATGTTTTAGGTCCATGGCAGTAGAAGGAGATTCAGGCCCAGTGGGTAAAGATGCTCAAAAGGGAACTGAGCTCACTTCTGTGTTGCTCTCTCTGCTACTGCAGGGAGTGTCAGATAAAAACAAGAAACCAGAAGTTATCTGATAGGGTGGGTTTACATTTTAAGATGTGGGTTCATTGGAAGTGAATGACAGGGGTCTATAAGCTTTGAAGAAAAATCATACTGAAAGAATTTTTGGAAAGACTTCTGTAAATGCAAAGGCATCACTTTCAACATTTGGGGAAAAATAATTTCATCATTCCTTTTCCAACTTTATTTGTAAAATTCTGTATTATAAATTATAAAGCAGGTTTTGTTTTATATATTACCATATATATAATACATATAATAATGTATTAAACAAAATACTCCTTTTTTCATAAATCCAAAATGCAACCCAAAGCTTTTTTCCCCCATTCCTGTTCATAAAACATTTAAAAACATTATCTTGGTTGTATTTTGAAACAGCAATGTTAGAAGAACCAAGTTTGCACAGAAACAGTAAGCCTGCTTGCTGTTCTCTTCTACAACTCTAAGACACCACATTGCTTGCTCACTCTACCAGGACTCCAGTTTCCATACAGCCATGCGTCACTGCCCTGCAGCACTGTTTGGCTTGAGCACATACCTGGAAGATTTACTTGTTTCTGACATGTCTGCAAAGGGTATAAAATGCTCTTCCTCCCCACTACTGAAAGACTCACTACAAAAAGACTTATTACAGGTCACAGAGATGGGACAAAAACTTCCACACACAGGACTCTCATTGCACCTGTTAATTAAGCCTACATGGATCCTCT
The DNA here is from genome assembly GCA_026283785.1 of Coracopsis vasa. Taxonomy (NCBI): domain Eukaryota; kingdom Metazoa; phylum Chordata; class Aves; order Psittaciformes; family Psittacidae; genus Coracopsis; species Coracopsis vasa. Next base: position 29,900 of record JANHGB010044359.1, read on the forward strand.
GTTCAAGGAGAAACTAGTGCAGTATTTCTTCTGCCTATAATCCAGCCCGTGCTGTGCCAGACTTCCACCTGTATTTGTTCAGCCTATACCCCAAAGACAACTGCATCCTACGGAAGCTTCGCAGACACTTGATAGCAGTGGCTAGTGAGTTACAGAGGAGCAAGACAGATAACTCTATCTATCTGTAATCAACACTTGGAGAAAAGATGCATCAGGATAAATATACCACCCCTTAGCACCCTGATAGCACTGGTAGGCAAATACTAGGCATAACCAGAGGAACTAAGACACTTCCCACATTTTCCAATCTTTTTCAAGAGTGTCAGGGGAAAACCGCAGCTCTCCTTGAGCACTTTCATTCAAATATTTTTTCATCTAGGTACCATTTTACAGCAGGCAAACCAATGGTGCAGGCTGAGCATGAACATAGCTAGGTGGAGATGAAAAAGCTTCTCATCAGCGAGAACAGTGAAGTTCTTGAGTGGCTTAACAGCAGAATTTACAGGGTGTAGAACTTGGCTAATTTTAAGCTAGAGCTCAGTTACTTAGGATTATATGACAGGCTGTTCATCCCGCTGTACAGTCCTTCACTCTTCAGTAACAATTTCAACTATGTTCTCATGGGAAGATTTCCAAGGGCCAGTGACTTCCCACTTCTCTGGGTGAAAACTACAAATGACCAGTTTTCTGGGTCCTAAAGTGAGGGCTGCTAATCCATTTCCTTGAAGAAAATATCCAGAAGGACTGGTCCTCTTACCAAGGTGGAAGAAAAGTTACATTTGAAAGCTGGGAAGTGATTACTGAAGGGAATTCTTGCAGCTGGGACAATTCTAGTAAAGTTTCAGAATGTAATGTTTTGCAGCCTTACCTTTGGTCCTGGGAGACCTTGAAGACCCTGTATTTGGGATGAGAGACAAGATATGAGTAATGTTTAAGGATGTGCTTTAAAATCAAGGTATCACAATTCAGTGTGCAGTTTAGAGCTTTTGCTTTCTGTCACAGTGAGGACACAAATGCTTAGCCTGAAGGCCTCTTGATTTGTGTAAAGGGCACTTCATGTACTGTTCTCCTCTGGTAATGAGGAAGCTCTCGCCAAGAACAACTTGACATTGGGCCAGGCTTGCTATTAAAACCATTTCTGTAGTTGATCCCTTTAATCCCATCCATCCCGTCTTGCTACTGTCTTCCCTTTCATCTCAGATTAATATAACCTTCTCTCTTAACCTACCTAGCCCATCATAGCTCTGACCTACCCTGGGGGGTGGTTTTGGAAGTGATACTAAGCACGTTCCTGTTTCAAGGCTGCAGTGTTTCTGGCTGTTTTCTCCACTCAGAATCCTCCCCAGACAATTCCTGCTTTATCCTCATTCCCCCAGTGCCTTGCACCTCAGGTGAATCACTCAGAACTTACTGGAGGTCCTGGTGGGCCTTGGGGTCCAGGGGGTCCAGATATCTAGAAAGCAATGCAAGAGAAGTCATTCTCATAATCTGCTGCCCTCAGAGGTGAAGGGGAACTGCTCAAAGGGGTAGCGAGGCACAGGGTAGCCCATGTAGCAGAGCTCTGTCGGGCTTGAGAACCTGGACTCTCCCTAAGTACTGCATTAGGAAGTGGCAGCAACCCAGGACAGAATGGCTGAGAAGCAGCAGCAGGACTCTGGGGAGGGTTAGGCAGCAGTTGCAGATATTTAGGAGGAGGGAAAGCAGTGATTTTTTTTCCAGATAAAGGTCCACTTCCACTACTCTACCAAGTGTTCCTTCAAGGAAGCACAAGGTCAACAGCTAGCAGCTGTTTCAAAACATAGGAAAGAAGGTGGTTGGTTCCACACATGCGGAAGAGTGTACTGATAGCCTGTGGGATTCCTTGCTGCAGGATGCTCCAAAAGCTAGGGGTGAGCTTTGAGGGGAGAACAGACAAGTTCAAGAACCTAAAATACATATATATGTAGATACATGTAAGTGTTGTTCAGGAAATCCCTTAACTGCAAATGCCGAGGAGAGTATTTGTTATGCTTTCCATGATCCTCTGTTCTTCCCTAGGCATTCACTATTGATTGCTTGTCATGAGAAAGACTGTTCTTGTGTAAGGGAAAAATAGGGCATCAGGAGCTACATGTAGCTGGCAATTCAGACCCACAAGATGAAGCTTGCTGTCCTCAGTGAAGGGTGTATCATAAGAGGGTGGGATGTGCTGGTTTTCAGTAGCACTGCTGCCAAATCAGCCCTCCCCTGCTGCTGAGATTGCAGAAGGAAAAATGAGAAAGATGACCTACCGATTCTCCTGGATTTCCTTTGTCTCCACGCTGCCCAGGCTCACCCTTCTCTCCCTGCACACAACAACAGATTCTGTCACCACCAGCTGAACTCTAGAGTCTCACTCCATTGGAAGCCATCAGTGAACCACCCATGTGCTAGCAAGCAGCAGTTCCTCAAAGGAGGAGTAGGAACACACCACGTATTTCATAAACAGCCTCCCTGCAGCTCTCCTGTACCTCTGCTTCCAGAGCAGACACCCTACAAAAAGGGGGGGCTCTAGGAAAGGTACCTTGTGGCTGTGCAAGGAGAGTGCTACAGGACTTTGCTTGCCTTTCAGCAAGAGTGGCCTCACGCTTCTTTGCTGAGCTACCACCTCTAAGGAAGGGACGGCATGGCAAGGAGGTCAGCAACAGTGTCATGCTGCCAGCAAACTAGATGTCTCAGCTGACTTAGCCACAGAGGCTCTGGCAGCTGCCAGAGCCAGCACCTCCAAACAGCAATGGGGGCAGACGCCCAGCTGGCGCCCTGCCTGCTGCTGGAGACTCTGCAGACATTCAATGACACCTAAGCACCTAACTAAGGGGTAGTGGTCTGAGGCTCCTGAGATACTCAGCACTTTGGGAAATGAACCCTTCTGTGTTGCTCTATGCTGTTTGCTGCTTGTCAAGCAGGAAAGAGTACCCTGTCTTTTTCACTCTTACTGTCAATCCTGGAAGTCCAATGGGACCTGGCAATCCTGGTGGTCCTGGCATCCCTTGATAACCCCGCTCGCCTTTCTCTCCAGTGGATCCATCAAGACCCTACAGATCAAGAAAGATATGTGGATTTTTTGCAAGACTAAGTTAGGCAGACATAAGAGACATTACTGCAAGGGCCAAGACTGGCTCTGGTCATCCCAAGAACAGGCCGAAAATCCCAGGGAAGTGCAGGACTTCACTAGCATTGAAATTGGATGTACAAATGATTGATCACCTTCCTGTCATTGTGGAAGTGCCCTGTCCCCACAGTGGGGATGACATACTGCTTTCCTGTCTCCATGTTCTGCTCACAGTTATGCAGTTTGCTGCAGTCCATGCTAGAAGTCGTTCTCCAATAGCCAGCTGTTGTGACAGCAAGAGTTTTACCTTAGTTATATTTTAGAGAGGCAGAAACTCGTTGCATAAAACCCTCATGACTAGTACTGGAGACACAGAAATTGTGACAGACTGAAGCTGGGAGGCTGGGCACTCTGCCCCAGTTAGTGGCAGGGAGGTAATGGGTTAATCCATGCAGTTGTCTTTCTAGGAGGGTGTGTGTACTGGCACCTCAGCTGTCTTGCTGACAGTCAGGCGTGCTTGCTTATAGTGGCATTTCAGTTTATGTAATACACCAGGTAGCAAGCTGGGGAAGTGACAACAGTGCCCAAAGAGCAGGGTAGGCAGCTGGGGACAGCCACTCCAGCAAGATGCACAACACATCTGCCAGGGAGCTATGACCTCACTTCTGTATTGGCACACTTCATACAGTGACAGTAAGGTGCCTCTAGCACCCACCTCAGAGGGGCTCTGAGGTATCTGAGAAGTTCCAGGGCCTGCCCCACAACCTTGGATAGCCAGCAATACTTCAAGAAGCTTCAATTTACTCACTGGTGAGCCAGCTTGTCCTGGCTCTCCTTTATCGCCCTTTTCTCCCATGACCCCAGTATGGCCTGGCTCTCCCTTTATTCCAGGGGGTCCATCCTTTCCTGGCAGCCCATGAGGGCCAGGGGGGCCCATTTCTCCAGGCTTGCCACGTGGTCCCTAAAAGAAATCCACACAACAGAAAGTGAAACATTTACAGATGAAAGTTACTCCTGCAGAGTGATTCCTCTTTCACTGCTCATCCTCTCACTCACAGTAATGTCCTTTGAGGAGCCACGGGCTGAACAAAGTAGACTTGCCGTGCTATCGCAGCCACTCCTTATAAGTTAGGACTTTGATAAATTAATGCTCATTTTTGTCAATCAAAATAATTTGATCCCCTGCCTATGGGAAAAGCAACTGTGCAATGTCAGTGACAGAGATAGAACATACTAACCCCAGATAAGACCACTGAAGAAAAGCAGTCCACAGAGGCACCATGTCTTACCTTTTCCCCGTCATGGCCTGGGGGACCTGGCAAGCCAATTTCACCCTGAAACACAGAACAGTTACTTTTGCAGTTTGAAAGCAGCTATTCTGACTCCTTCTGCACAGCACTATGATGATGAAGGGTGGCCATTACAGAAATAGTCTGCAGGAACTCTGGTAACTAACACTCACAGGAAAGAAGAAACCAACACAGAAACCCCTGTTGAAACAATGCATTGTGTGACTGCCTACGAATTCCACCAGCCTTGTTTTTCTTGACAGTTCACAGCACCAGTGCTATAACATACTCCCCAGCCAGCACAATCACTGCACAGAGATCAGTTCCCATAGTTTCTTCCTAAATGGAAGGGCAAGTAGAAATGATCCTTCATCTTCCACATCTTTCACATCATTACTATTGTGGGAAAAAGAGATCTTCAGGATACCGTGCATGAGGAGGAGTGGAGAGGCCAGCAGGACAGTCTGATGGTGCTGGACAGGGAAAACAGGAATACTGGGGAGGGCTGGGATGGGAGATTATGCCTGGACCAGTCCTGTGTTTCCCTTAGCTCTAAGAGTGCTGAACTGAGCAAATACCTTCTGTCCTGGAGGCCCTGGAGGCCCAGCCACACCTGGAAGTCCTGGAGGTCCCTAGATAAAGAAAAACTCATTTTCAGATTATCATCAGGGCTTTCATTTTTATGTTTTGAAACCAAACAGCTCTTCTGGGTTTAAGGGGAAATTTCAGGGGAATTTTCCAAGGAACTCCTAAAACTGTATTTGCTTGGAAAGCCAAGCAATGGAGAGTCCTGAGTGAGCAGCAGGCCAGTCCAAAGGGAGTTGTTGATATGTATGTATTTCTTTATATTTCCATTGAAAAAACTGAAAATGACCACAACTGTCTGCTCCTGAAACCCAGATGAACTGAGCAAGGTTTTTCCCTTCCTATGTATAAAGGTATATTTTTAGAAAAAAGATCGTAGGAAACACCACTACTTAGATGTCAAGCGCAGTTTAAGCAGTGCTAGATGGCCTAGTATTTTGAGCAGATTTCCTGATCAGTCTTGGCAGTTACCACTTTTAGGAGTCCTAGGGAACAGTTTGTCCTAGAAAGCGATGCTACTTCACCTGTGTTACCTTGTCCTACTGCCTTTTAAAAATACATCTTTTTTTCCTAACTAGCTTTCTTGTCCTGAGAAACAAAACACAGGGACACTTTTTATCTTATTTTGGCTGAAATAGCTACTTTGTTTCTCTTTGTCTTCAAAGGGCTTGTAGTCACTGCTGGTTTAAATTGTACAGGACTGTTACGTCAAATTATTCTTATCAACACTGAAAACATGTCCTCCCATCCCACCACAGAAAGTGTCCACTACAGGCTGCTCATATAAGCTTTCTTTCAAGGTACCCAAAGCCTCTTTTTAATCTGTTTAAGTCAGCCCCACTTTGTTTTTCCCTGCTCCTTCTGGGCACTCCATGTTCTGAGCAGCATGTATTGCCTCTTAAAGCAGACAAATTAAGGGCCTGATTAGAACTCAAGTGCCAAGACCAGAAGGCAAGATGAGCTCTTGTTCAGCTGTCAGCTGCCCCACCTTTAGCTCCCAAAAGCAAGAGCCAAATGTTTTAGATGCACCTAAATTGTCAGGCCATCTGCTTAGGATGGACATATGGCTACTTGTTTAAAACCACGCAGCAAAGCTTGGAACTCACCATCAAGGCCAAAGTTCGTATTTCCTAAGGGAAGAAAAAGAAAATCAGAATGGAAAACAGCCACTGGAAAACTAAGCTTTTTCACAGATGCAGTTTGTTCTCCACTAATGTAACAGTGGCCCAAATGAGCAAGGAGCCTACAGAATGAACAAAAGCAAAACCACAAGCGCTGAGCCCCGTGGAGCTGTTATGCTACGAGTTCACTTTTTTCCAAGTAGAAGTCAGGCTAATCCAGAGCTGGGCACAGGCTCACTCACCGTACATCATCAGTGCACGTTTCTGAGGAAGCTTTGCAGTCCTTTTATTCACCATCTACCTCATGTCATGGGCCCATTCTTGAGTGGATTCATGTGACCTCTACATCCACCAGTGTTAATATATCAGCAAAGTAAGGTGAACAAGTATTTACCAGAACACTATATGCAGTGAGCTGTGGGATAAAGAGTACTATGGAACAGCCAAGTACTTCCCTTTGCCAAGGAAGCAAATCCACATTGTTCCTAGTTGTCTGCATCCCCTGGGAAACAGTAAAGTACCCAGCAGACACCTGATGGCACAGAACGGCAGTTGCTCACCTGGAGAGCCTCACTGATGTTACCATCATAGTCCATCATTTCATCCTTCCCAGGTTCTCCTTTGGGGCCCTGCAAGATACCAGCTCTTTAGTCACGGCCTGGGGATTGCCTTTCCCATGGGGTACTCAGAGCTGGTTCACTCTGAAAAGGGGGTTCTTACAAAGGCCTGTTTCATGAGCCTTCAGTTTTTAATTCATTAAACAAAGCTCTTGAAATCACATTCTATAGAGGAAACACTACGGAAGTGTAGCTAGATAAGCCTAGACCATCACCATGCCATGATCATCAAATCTGATAGAGACCAGAATCCAGGAACTGGATTGTCAGATGTGGGCATGCACCAAACAACCTCCTGCTGCCCTTTCCTGATATGCCAAGGGCCCGAGTTCATACTAGGATGTCCAAATCCATATCCTCCTACAAATCAGCGGAGCAGTCACCTTGAAGTGGCTCAGAAGACTTTTATCCGCTAAGGTGGGGGTGTTTTCTGATGAGGGCACGGAGTGGAGAAATGTCCCGTCTCAAACTTAGACAATGCCCAGCTATAAGAACATTTAGTGACAGTGGGAACACCTGTCAAGAAGGCAGAAGCCCAGTCTAGACTGTCCGTGTGGCCTCACTACCGTTAGACCCCTTTGAAGGGCGAAACTCTTGAAGAGTGTGCTTATAGGAACACCTACCCTTGGGCCCATGGGTCCCTGGTCTCCCGGTGAACCAGGCTCCCCCTGTAACAAGAAAAATATGCTGTTAGCAAAGCCTATCCCTTCAGTTCCTTGAATTCCAGGAATCGTTGTTCTCTGCCAGTCTTCTGAAACAGTCAGGGACTAGACAGCTAAATTTTTAGATGTTCCTCACCGGGAGAAGTTGCATTCCAACGGAGTTTTAGTGGGGAAACAAGACAGCCACAGTAAAGTTGCTTGCACCGCTGAG
>JANHGB010044359.1:37554-74619 GCA_026283785.1 Coracopsis vasa
AGTTTTGTACACATAGGAACAAATTTGCAGATCCTGAACCTAGAGCTGGTTTGTGCAGAAGCACTCTGTACCTTTTGCCCCTGTGACCCTGTAGCACCAGGCCGGCCAATGTCACCAGCTTCTCCCTAAGAGAAAGAGAAAAGGAAAGGGATGGAATTGTATTGCGTAGAGGGGGTGTGATTCCACTGCTGGCTTTGCATTTCCAGGAGGAAGAACTGCCTCAGCTAAATCTCCCTGCTCTGTGTCCTTTTCTTCTTGGTAATCCAAATCTCCTGCCATGACTTCATACTAGGTGCCTTTCTCTTCTACCCAGTACAGAAGGAGTATCCAGCATAAAGGAAAGCACCCAATTCAGAACCAAATGGACAGGAGGGCTGTTCCAAGTACATCTGAGACTGGAAGTTCTTGGCGTCCTTCGCCAAGGAGCAGGATTTAACTGTTGCTGTTCCTTGACGATGTAGAAGAGGAAGGGGAGAGGAGACTTGGAGGGCCTCTGTCCTGCCTCCCTGTGTCCATCCTGCCTCAGGTGACACAGGGACTAGAGGCTGTCATTGATTCTGAGCAACTGGTTTCTCACAGGGCCTAGAGGGGAGTTATTTGAGTACAAGGAGGGTATTTTCTGCACAGAAACACAGCTCACAAATTCTATCACTTTCAGTATTTAAAACAACAGAATCAAAACACTCTGCAGAACCTGATATCCCTTCAGAAGATAATCAGAGGTAATCACAGATGAATGCAACCTTTTCCCCTTCTTATACACCCTGTGTTGGGCACAGTCCCTCACAACACACAACTCACTGGAAGAGAAAAAAAGCACTCACCTTTGGTCCAGGAGGCCCAGGCAGACCTGGAGGGCCAGGTTCTCCTTTACCTCCCACCAAGGCATTCTCAGCATTTCCTTTCTCTCCCTGTTTGCAAGGAAGACCAAGCCACGTGTCAGTTCAGACTCTCCATCTCCATAATTTCACTTGCCAAACTGTTGGCTTAGACAGACAGGGCTCGAGGCAAGGTCCATCAGACCAGAAACATCACTTGCCCCAGAGCCACCAGCTGTCCAGGAACCAGGGCAATACTGTTCTGCCTGGGGGCCTCCACCTAAGAGGCCTGCCAGCAGTCATAGCTGTCGTCTTCCCTTTGGCTGCAGTGCTGTTTATCGGCCCTTATTCCCCAGGGCCATATAAAGCTGCCTATGGATAGACGTCATCCCCCAACCTCCAGTTTGAACGCAACTTTTTTTTTCTACTGTTGAAATTGAGCTGATAAAACCACCTGATAATGGGGTTTTGGGTATGTCTCCTTCTGGAGTCCCTCCACCCTCATCCCTCCTAAAATAAATAATCAGAGAAGATACAAACCTTTGTGCCAGGGAGTCCTGGCAGCCCAGGGTCACCAGCTCGTCCCTTCTCACCCTGTTGGCAAAACAGGCATTGTTGGGTCTGACTGCAGACTCTCCATCCTGGAGGAGCAGCCAAAGGCTGAGCTGCTTCTGCTTTCAAACCCTCTTTCTCTTCCCCAGGGGATTTTATTTTAGGCATAGATAAGGCATCCTGCAGCAGCATCTGCTTAGCATGGGGAATGTTTTCTCCTGCCCTTTTGACTATCTATCTCTGCACATCATTGCCATTTTTCTCCAAAGGAAAGTGAGCGGAAAAGGGGTCCAGGATCCCTCACCGTGCATCTTTCTTATCACTCTGGTCTGCTAAACCCTTTTCTCTGTCAGTCCTTCAGCACAGGTTCTCCTCATTTCGTGTACCCAGATATATTGTTGCCCAGGGCGAATTCTACTTGGAGTGCAGGACTTTTTCCATGCCCTGAGTTCAGCTCTTTCCACAGGAGTTGTTCACTGCTTGAGTTCATCCCAGTTTTCACCCTTCCTTATACCACTGTGAATTACACTGCTTTGCTTTGGCTAAGATCTCACAATCAACATTTCCACACCTCTTCAAGGGGCATTTCCTGCTCCTGTTCCCTAACTCCAAATCCCAGTCTCATCATACTCTTAAGAAAAAGCAGTGTGGTGTTTTAGTCAGCAACCAAGCTCAGTGACACATACCAGTTGTGAAAAGCAGCGAAAACTGGAGTGGCAAAAACGGCAAAGACAGGAGATGACAGTGTAAAACAATGCCTGGAGAGCAAGGCCTGCAGGCTGAGCTGCATGGGGCACCATGGAGTATGGAGGACGCCACTGGGTAGGAGCAATATAGGGCATCCAGCATTCACTTAGTGAAGTGACTTTGCATAGTTTGCCATAACGTCTGAGTCATCTTTTGAACATTTGAGCTTAATTGTGCTGAAATTAAATTCTATTCAGCCCATTACATCAAGCTGCTAAACCCATGGTTTTCAGCTACAGTGTCCTGTTTGGGAGTCTGCATTTTGCCAGGACAGAGTGCTATCAGAGGTTTCTGCTACCATGAACAGCAAATGGATCATCGGAAACAGGTGTGCTCTTACCTTCAACCCTCACACCTCTAAGACTTAAAAACTTGTACAGATTACATAGAACAATTCAAACCTCTTTCCCCCAGCAGGTTCCTAGCTCTCTCTACAACAGCAGCACAATGGATCAGCAGGTTAGCAAAGAGTTCCTCCTGTTGCCTGCAGAGGCTGGTGCTGTACACCAGTCTCATCAGAACTCAAGGGCACACATCTGACATGCAGGGGACTTGCATCAATGATCCACGACAGATATGCACTGGTGGCTTCATGGAAAATAATTAACTAGCAGCAATCTTATTTTATCAGGCAATTCTAGAGTGCAGTGACCCATTTCTTTAAGGTAATTTGGCCTCCAGCCACCTGTAAGACCCCTACTCAGCTTTCCTCTCCTACCACAGCATGCACACTGCTGCCATAAATTAATGCTTTTCTCCTTGGAAAGAAGGAAAACATTTGCAGGACCTCATACCCAAAGAAAAGGGTTGGCCGTTGGTGTTTTTGTAAGGATATAATCTCTAATCCAGTCTCGGGCCTCTGTGAGTCCCTGATCCTGCCTTGCTCTGCTTTTGGTATCCTACTTTTCATTCAAGGACTAGTTTTCCATACACATGTCCATATTGGCTACTGAAAGCATCTTGAGCTGCCTGAACAATAGTGTAAAGAAGCAGATTTCTTGAAGAGGCAGGCCAAATTACTGAATCTCTGTTTAGGCTGTTATTTCTGGAGTTAAAAGATGCAGCACTGTCCTTAATCATTCCCAGAGCAAGACTACATCCCAGGCATCTCACACTGCCCTGCCTGCCACCAGTCCCCCCACCTCCTGCAAGCAGGAACACGCAAACACACTTCACCAAGGGTGCAAGATCCAGAAAAGGACACATAATCCCCTGCAAGCACAGCAATGCCACACAAAGCAGGCTCCCGCCAGCTCCTGCTCGCAGGGAACACAGCACAGCACTGCCAGGACATCAAGCCCAAACACACAATGTCCTACCCGCTGCCCCTTCTTCCCTGGCAAACCTGGGGGGCCCATCCTCCCTGGGACTCCAGGATCTCCCTTTGTGGGGAAGAAAAGAGACAGAGAATGTGCCTGTTATATGGCTGTCGCATGCTGTAACATAACCCAGCGAGCCTCAAACAAGAGGTACCAGCTGTTCAGAAACCAAGCTGGCTGCTTAGTGATGGAGAGTGATGGGGTATTTTTGTACCATGCCCACCACAGGAACTCAAACCAGGTCACGCTAAACTGAGATGGGGGGCTGTGCAGGGCAGTTCATATGGTGCAGGGCAGTTCATATGGTACACTGACAGATAAACAGCCCCCCTGTTTGGGAAGACTCCTGGTGGACACAGAAGTACCTGGAGGCAGAAGGGGACAGAGGAAGGAGGAGCATACTTACTAAGCAAAATGTGCTGTGCATTTTTTGTGGAGTAGCGAGGAAAGGAAGAAGTCAGCTGGAGAGTATTCCCATAAACACAGACATGGGCAGGAGGAAGGGAATCTGTTTGCAGTATTGCCCCCCTCTCACTTAACATCACTGTATGCTGCTATGATTTTGCTTACACTGGCAGGTATCATTAGGACCTGGATTTGGGCACTGGGAAGTACAGAGCCATTGCTCAGCTACCACAGCTGCTCTGGGAGGGGAAAAAAAAATACACAAACAGAAGTGCAGGCTCAAAGCAAAACCTTCTCCGAGTACCTTTTCTCCTGGAGTCCCGGGCTCACCCTGGTGAGGAAGAAATAGGAAAATAAAGTGAAAAAAAACTGGAGCAGAGAGTAAAAATCCTGCTAGAGCTATCAGAGTGGAGGAAAGAACATTCTTCTATGAAGGCCTTGCGTTTTAAACAAAGGCATGAGGATACTTTAAATGCATACTAGTATTTATGCCTGGAGCTTAGTTTATCTTCATTAGCCAGCTGTAAAAAACTGCTGTAAGAAACCACTAAGGCTCAGACAAGTGGCTTTTATAAAACCCAGTAACCATCTTGCAGTATTTTGAGAGAAGGTTTACCAGGAACAAGACAGCATAGTAAGACAAGACTCATCTCCAGCATTAAGGAATCTGCCTACTCCTAGCTCTGTGCGCACAGGAGCAGAGCAAGGTTGTGGTTGCAGCTGGGGTTAGGGGGACACTGTGTTGATATGGGATCAATGCAGCACGAAGGAGGAAAACCCTCCCCACCAGCCCTGGAAATAACTTCTTTATTTCTGTCTTTTTTTTCCCCAGCAGCTGGAAGGAATCTGGACACCAGGTCGTTGTCTTATTGCACATCTTGGATCCCCGGATAACTTCTAGCCCCATGAGTCTGCACCTGGCCCTTTGCTCTGTTGCCATCCTGACACTGCTGCGGAGTACCACGAGTTCACCGGTCTCTCTGCTCAGAGAGTTACGGAGTACCAGAGATGCTGCTGGAGACCGGGCTAGTATCTCCGCCAAACTCAATAGCAGTTCTGATACTCCCCTTTAGTGGGAGCTGTCCGATCATTTTCCTGTGCCAGAAGATCTCCTAGCTCCAGCCCTTGCTCTTAAGCGTGCCCTACTTAAGCCGTTGCAGAGTAGTGTAAAACTGACCTTCATCCCTTCGGTGGCCACCCCAGGAGCGCCCTGGCAGAGAGAGGAAAGACAGGAGCACCTTGTTTGAAATTAATCGGACACAAGCTTTTAAAAACAAAACAGTATCAGCCAAGTGGAAGTAAAAAGGAAAAATTCACATCTTTCCTTTCCAAAACTCAGCAGTAATGCTGTAACATCACACAGTATGCATCCTCCTTCCCTGTGCAAGTCATTCACCTATGGCAGTGGCTCTGCTTTCAAAAGAGCTCCTCCAAATGCAGACATCATGAGCACAACCCAGTTAAGACAACCAGATTTGCACACTGTCTCCCCCCCCCCCTCCATTTTAGTCCTGCAAGTGAAGCAAAGGCCAACAAGCAGAACAGTGTCAAATAACTGAAGAATGCAAAGACAGAGGCCCGAACAACTAGTTCGGCACTTGATCCCAGACACATCAGTTCAAGCACCCTGAGAAAGGCCAGCTTGTACCCCAGAGCATTGCTCTTGCTGTTTCCCCTCATTCTGTTTTAAACAAACCCTGCAGTAAAATGTTTTCAGCAGAGCTCTAAAGCCAGCCACCTTAGGGGAAAAAAAACGACTCCCAAGCACTGCAATTGAGGTGTCATTCTGCAGTGCAGAGCAAGCCACCACCACGAGACCACAGAGTCCAGCAATCCGAGAATCCCTAGGAGGCAACTGCTCCCACAGGGACAGTCACATTTCCCTCGACAGCATTGATGCAAAAAACAGGTCTTCCCTATCAGCCCTTTGCTCTGAAATCTCTGTACGCCCTGTGTTAGTATTAGTTAGATCCTGGTGAAAAGGTCCAGTTACAAAAGCAAATATGAGGGATAACAAAAGTCTAAGAAGAGGAGAGGAGGTGAAGTAGTGTTAGAAGTTGGGAAATGAAAACGCTTGGGATGGAGCACATGAGGCAGAGGGGAGGACTGGGAGTCAAGTTCATAGTGAAAAGAGCTTGGAAAAGTTCAAACGAGGAGGAGTGGGGAGCCAGAGAGCAGCAGGATCATACCTCTCAGCTTTCTGAAACAGAAATCAGGGACAAAGCTAAAAAACACAAGGACAGAAGATGGAAATCAGGGATTCTATGCAATAAAAGGGGGGAAAAAAGCATTCCAGATTCTCTCAGGGGTCAGTAGGTTTTTAGTGAATACAGGCTAGAGTCATGAAAGGAATTACGTGCAGCATTTGGCTTAAGTTAAGCTTCCACAGTGCATTTGGGATGCCTCTTCCTCACTCTTCGTCCTTTAAATGGCAGTGAATGTGGATGATGTTATTCTCTAGTATTTATCTTTAAACTGCAGTGCACACACATGCAGGCTTGCTCACACACTGACCCTGATTCATTGCTGCATTAGTCCAGATTCTCACTTGTATAACCCTACCGATGGCAGTGGGCTAACACACACTGCTGAAGGCTGTAGCAGTTGCTTGGGACCCTCAATTTACAAAACACCAATTCCCTAGAAACATCAGCAATTGGCCGCTCTCACTAGCATAAAGCATTAAGATCCTGATGTTGCAAGACATCATCAGACTGGGCATGCCATTTGCTTTGTAAAACAGTGCCCCCAACATCTCCTTTGTAAATTAGGCCCTCTATTTTGCAATTTCGAAGCAGAAAGATTTCAGCTGAGGATAGTAATTGACTAACAGACACACACACAAATCCAGATGATGCTTGTGCATCAGGGACAGTCAAGTGGTATAGGTGAGAACAGGCAGACAAGCATCACTCCACTCTTTACAAGGTACCTTAGTGCCATGTCTTCCTGGCAGCCCTGGCATGCCTCTCTCCCCCTGGAAGCAGAGCAAGAAACACAGAGAAAGAGAGGAAGAGACAGGAGATGAGTCCCCCCATGGCTCTGTGAGGAGTGCCTAGGGCATAGGTGATGAGAAAGCCTCCTGGGTGAGATAAGGCACAGCCCATTTCCCCACCTGACTCTCACCAAGCTGACTGCTCTGGCCAGCGCCATTTCCCATCACTGGTAACTCTTAAGCCTGTTGTGTACAGCAGGACCGACCCCGCCGGAGTGCCACAGCAACAGTGCTGGGTACAAACTGTCTCTGTATCCTCCTACCACATCCCATGCCACGGTATTCTGCAGGGCATGGAGTCACTCAGTCTGCGGTGACTATAGGACGAAAAAACTTATCTGGAGAAAGGGGTGCCTTGTACTGTTAGCCTGAATTTTATCTGGTGATAACTGAAAAATGAAATATCTTCAGACAATCTGCATACTGCTGTTACCTTGCTCTGGGTGTTCAGTCCTTGCTAGGAAGGGCTGTTCAGCAGGAATATATGCATATGCTTTTCAAAAAGCACTTTTCTGTAATTGTGTCGCACTGCAAACTGCATTTTGTAAAATGCTGTCTAACACCGCAATATACATGACCTAGGCAGTGTGGGCACCTCCTAGCCTAATGCAGCATACTTAACTATGGTATGCTTATCTGTAAGAAAAATAAAACTATGATTATGAATGCTTTGTACTGGAGAAGTGCGGACCCTCCCTCCTCCCCAATTGTGTTCCCTGATATGTTTTTTTTGTTAATTTTTTTTTCTCTCAAGTGAGACCAAGCAAGGAAAATCAGTGCTTTCTGCTGGGAGGCACCCCCAGTGCTTGCAGAGGCCGTCCCCATAGAGCAGCCCTGCATGTGAAAGTAATCCCCCATCCCAGAAACTTGCCTGGAAGAAATTGCCTGCCTGAAGAGCTGTTTAATTATTTAGCCCTGCAAAAGCAAAGCCACCTCAGAGAGAGGTAGCAAGATAGCCCCTTACAGGGAGCAAGTTACAGAGCAACCACCCTACTCTGCATTTTCCGATGATGGCTTCAGCTCACTTGCACAGCCCCCACTGGCATGGCAGGATCACACAGAGCTAATTAGAGAGCAGGACCAACAAACATGACACTGTACCATTAAAGAGCAGAAAGAAAGCCTCAGAGCCAAACCCAGAGGCTAAGCAGGAAAAACAACTCTCCAGAACATCTTTAAACCCTTGCACATTTGAAAGCTGCTGTAAAGCAGTAAGTAGCTATTGGTCTGATCCTTGTGGGATCACCCATTGTCCTTTGGGCTGCACAGAGTGACATAGACACGCAGCAGCAGCCCACCAAAACCAACACTGGAGTGGTGTAGCCAAGCCAGAATCTGGGAAACACCACCAAAGGTGGATATGAAAGGCAAAATGCCCAGCACAGGTCCCCATTGGGCTCCAGGAATGCAGTCAGCAGCACCGCCCAGCTCTCCTGAGCTTTAGACTGACTTAGGAAATACTACCCAGTCCATCTGCAAGAGTTAGGCTGAACCCCTCCCATCCAACACAGAAAGCACTCATACTTTCTTCCTTTACACCTGGTGTGTGCAGCTTTATACCCACTGGGTGCCAATCATAACAGAGCATGCCCCATGCTGATCAGCTCACTAGCAGTACTGCCTATGGGTTGCCAATTATAAGAGACCCTTCCTTTTTTGCTCCTTGCTGTAAAAGGCATATTATGATGGGGCATATTGAGCAAGGCTGTGGGCAGTTTCTTTATTGCTCTTTCCTCAGAGCATGAGAAAAAGCCTCATCCTAAGGACCTTTCAAAAAAAAAAAAAAAAAAGGAAAGAAAATACCAGTAAAGCTGAATGTGATGTCTGGGCTGGGTGGCAGCGAATCAAATACTTATTCCAATTACCCAGGTGATCACATTCACTGGTTGTCTAATGGGACACAGATATAGATCTCAATATGACCAAAGTACAGAATAAAATAGCTAAGAGAGAAACTATGTTGTGTTGCATCTGACACTAGATGAGGAGAAGCTACTAAAGAACAGGGGGTCTGTGTGAAACTAGCAAGCTTCTTCAGGCTTGAAATGTTCTTCACTGCCAGCAAAAGCAGTGATATGCTATGCAAAATTGGTCACTACAGCTAAATTACTAATCATAGTATTTGTCTGGGGCTCCTCAGAGAAGGCAGAATCTAGCCCAGGTAGTTGGATCCAAAGGTGGAAGTATTAAGAGCCTTCCAGAATCCTAAGCAATCCTCCTAGGTGGGAGGATGACAGAAAGAAGCAATTTCCAAAGAGAACAAATCCATGCATTGTCAGATGCCCAGGAGCAGCTGCTGGGTGATGTCTGGCTTCTGATTTAAGGGTACCTCTGCACTTCCCTTTCAATTCCTCTGAGCGAAGAAAGGAAGTCAAGAGAAAAGTGATCCTGACAATAACAAATGAAAGTCAGTGTGTGAAAGAACAGGCTACTTTGGCACTGGGGAGGTGTCCCCCTGGAGCTGAAATTTAGTATCACAAAAGGCATGGCAGGTTTCATCTCCACTCTTTGTGAAGTGGGCTAGTAAGGGCCCAAGCAGAGAGAGCATGTGCCCAGGGTCGCCTTAAGTTGTTACTCTCTACATAGAACAGGGAAGGCTCTCACCTGTGGATGACCCTGAGACATCACTGGAAGACTTAGGAGACTTCCCCTTTGCCCAAATGAAGGGTTGATTAGTTCTTGTGTTTGCTAGCAGTGAAAAAAGATAGTACAAGCAGGGGTGGAACACAGCTTCTCCCTCCAGCCGTTTCTCCCTCCCAGGCTGTGCTCTAACTTCAGTCTTCCATCCAGTTCAGCTTAATGGGAGAGCACTTGGCTGCTGAGACAGCAGCAAACTCTCAGTCTCAAAACACATGCGTTCTGGGTGCAATTCTGCTTTCACTTACACTGGCACAAACCTGAAGCAACGCCTTTGTGCTCAATGGAATTACACTGATATGAAGACGGACACATGGAAACCTTCAGACTTTACATGCACCACAGTATTTCTGAGGAGATACCGTTTTCTTGTAGGAAGACAATCACTGCTGTTCTATTCAACCCAGAGCCTGCATTTCGAAACATTTCTTTAAACTTAATGCAACGCATCCATGTTAAGTTCGGAAGGGACCTCTTTTGCCTTCAAATAATCCACCCAGATGGAAAAAATATAGAAAATGTATATGCTGCATGATAAATGAGGTGCATGCCATGTACTAAATGCTTGAAATGTATGTGTCAGTGTTAATGCCTTTCAAAATATTACAGGACCAGTCTTTCTTCTTTAAAATGTATGGCATGACACAGTATGCTCTGACTGTCATGAACACTTGCCAATGTTGTAATGTTTTAAGTACAGCCTACATTGAGTAATATACTTTGAATATATGGGTACAGTAAATTTCAGTCAAATAGATAACATCTGGGCATAGTCCATATGAGCCTGTGAGAAGTGTCCAGAAACAGACAGAAAAGCCTGGTGCCAAGCCTCAGCTTGAGTTGCAGAGTTTGAGTGGATTTGATGCGTCAGCTAACCAGATTTTATGAGGAAACCCCAACCTAGCCCATCAAATGGAGAGATGTAACAAATCATTAGCAAGCTTCATAGTCAGAGAAATGCCTTTGGTAAGAATCAAATTCCACCAAATGGATAAAGGCTGCCTTTATTGCCTGAGCTTGGAGAGTCTGTTTGTGGTTAATCAGAGCACAGATGTGTACTCCATTAAATACCCCACAGGGCTGCCTTACATCCAACTTCCTCTTACAATTCATCAGCCCAAAGAGCAGTATCTCCCAGATGATCTACCATGTTAGAAAACCATATTTCTCATGCCTACCTTTATGCCAGTGTCCCCTTTTTCACCCTGCCCCACAAAGGAGAGAGAGAGAAGAAACAGAGAGAAGGATGGTGAGCATAAAGAGAAATTGAGCAAGCAGTACAATTGTTAAGAGAGCAGAAGAGAAAGTAGCTGAAAGCTGGAGTGTGAGACAAACACAACCCAGGCCTCCAGAGAGAACTGGCTTCTGATAATAACATGGTACCAGCCTGAACACTGACTGCAGCCCACCCCTCCCTGGGAATGCAAGGCAATTTACATTGTTGAATGCTGGAGGTCACCCATGCTAATGCTTTCCTACATGTTTTGAGTTGTAGACAAACCATCAAACCATTTCATGGCCCAGAGTATCTTCATTCTCCCAGCCTCAATGCAAAGGCCCTAAAGGCTGGGTTAGTTTTATTCTTTAATAGGGGCCTGTGCAGGGCTGAACCTGACCCTGGTTCCGGACAGCAGGGAATCACTCTGGCCAACATCGCCCACACTTCTTACAAAGGAGTGAGTTTTTCTTTTTGCATGGCTCATACCAGGCTCTAGAGAACTGCTTCCAGCCCCTGAACTTCTTTATTCCTTTAGCATGTGTCTAAGCTTGTGTGCCACTTATCTGTCCTTGGGAGATGCCCCAAATGACTCTGAGTTTAAGGGTTACCTTGGGGCCAGTAGCTCCAGGGAGGCCATGTGCACCAGGCAGGCCTGACTCACCCACCTCACCCTGAGGAAGAGAAGAAAGAAAATGGAGGAAGAAGCAAATGCAGTGAGCAGCAAGAGAAGAAGACTGTGAGTTGCCTGAAAGGTCAGCAAAGATGTCCTGCACAGGGGCACCCACCACACACCAACCTACCATGTGAGTCTCTCTGGGAGAGGAGCACCATTCTGCATCAAGATATTTAGGGTGAGAAATAAATGGATTGAAGGGAGTGGTCTCACAATCCTGTATCACACCTTTGCTCAACTCTTTACTCTCTTTTCCCTTTCCCCTGACCCATTCACCAAGGAAGATCTTCTCCCCTGTCTTCATCCATCCCTTCCACCTTTTCCAGAGAAAGGTCACAACCTCAGGCTCATTCCTCTGGGATCAGTGCAGGCTCTTTGCTTGGTAAGTAAATTAGCCAGACAAGTTGTTTCATGTAAGAGGAGCTAGCAGGAGAGGCCCTCACTGTGAGGTTATCACAGGGACCCCCTCACTGCTCCTGTGTGCTGAGAGCCGTCCCCCCAGCACACACAGGACAGGATGGGCTCTTAATGGAAAAACCAATGGTTCACTGGAAGAAGAGGCAATAAATCGTGTCTTTCTGCAGGAGTGGGCTGTGGTCTGTGAGAGCTATAATTTCCACTTCCTGACATAACAAAAACTTCTCAGTTTATACAGAGCTAATTAAAAAGCTCTCAGGTCTTGCCTTTTGCTCACAGAGCACCCATAAAGCAATGTGGAGGTAACATGGGACATAGGACTCCTGCCTGCCGGAAACATTCGCCTTTCCCTTCTCCAGCTGACATCTCTTTAGTAGTATCTCTCCATTCTCTCTCTCCCCTTTGATCTTTCTTTGTGTCCTTTTGCTGTCTCTCTTTCCATCTTTTCATTACACCCTCTGGACTTTACAATCCTGCTGTTAGTTAGCTGCTGCTGAAGATATTTGGGCATTGTCAGCTTCTGCCTTTTAACCTGGAGCAGGATTGACTCTTTCCTTCTTTATTCCAGAGAGCAACACATAGCCAGGGATTTGGCCCTTTCCAGTCCCCTGTTCAGATCTGGATGCACAAGAGCCTTCAGCCTGGAAGTGGGTTTAGAGAGGCACACAGATGGGGAGACCCCTGTCTCATAGCTACTAGAAAGCTAAAGGTATCACTGGATCCAGCCTCTCCCAATATGAGCGACAGCAGGGGACCTCTGTACCAGTTACAGTCCTACGTCCAGCAGGAGAGCTCAGAAGAGGGCTCCAGAGGAGTCCACAGATTTGCATTTGTGACCCTGCAAGGCATCAGTGCAGCTTAAATCATTAGACAATATTGCAGCTCCCCTCTTACCTTTCTGCCAGGGTATCCCTGAATCCCAGGGTCCCCCTACAAAAGCAAAAAGACAAAAGAAAGTGAGGCTTGGCCTGAGATGGACAAATCCCTGCCGTTTTCCCTGGGTGATGCTGGAACGGAAGGGCATTCCATGGGGAAAATTCACCTTTTGCTCAAACTGACTCCACTATGTTCCTGACCCTTCAGACCTGTGGGTCACTGTTACCTGCACTGGGCTGAGTCCACCAGGAAAGGCACAATAAGCGCTGGCAGCTGAACAACCAATGCCAGCTCTGTGCCTCAGCTCTGTGTTTCCCATCTCCTCACCCTAGCTACATATCTCAAATAAAAACAAATGGGGGTGGGTGGCTGCAGCTGAAAAACAACAACAACCACTCCCTCCTTTGCATTTTGGCAAGTGAATAAATGGGAAACTGTGGTGGAGTTAACAATAGCATTGCAAAATCAGTTCCTGAAGCGCTGGTAAACGCTTTGAGAATGGAAGAAGCCAATAAAGCTGTGTGTGGCAAACAATTTTGCAAGAGGGGCTGATGAGGCGTGCCTTGCTCAGTCAAGATGCAGCTCAGACGTGTCGCCTGGATAAAACCCATGAGTCAGCAATGGGCCAGGCCCCAAAGGCAATACTGAGCTGGGTTAGAAATATTTCTCAGCTATTTGATGTAACCTCCTTCCCCCTCCTCCTCCCAACAAAATGTACACATATCTCCTTGCCAGGAGTGTCCACCTCTGTTTAGTATTTTTCTACCTCTAAGTGGGGCAAGATGTCTCACCTTTGGTCCAGGAGGCCCAGGTAAGCCCTGCAGATAAAATCGAAAAAAACACTTGAGTTGGCAAATGTAGACAGCATTATACGGACTGCAGGGTGGTGGGAGATGCTGACTGCTTTGGTTTGAAATGCCTCTTTACAGAGATGATTTGCACTGGTGAGCACAAACATCCCCCATCTGTTCTTCATGTAGATGAATACTGTCTTAACCCATATACACAAGTAAGTTCATGCCCATAGTACTCCATCCCCCCAGGCCTGGTCTTGCTGAATCCAAAGACCAAAAAGCTGCTGTTCCTTATTCATTGTGCTCTAGAATCTTTTCTGTTTCTTTGTATTTACTTGGGAAACTTTTTCCAAGCTCACTGTGCAGCTCTGGAGTAAATCAGGTGTTTGCAGCTTTCCCTTGACAAGCTAAATGGAGAGAATATATTAACAAACCACTTGTGTTTTTAAATCAGAAATAACTGAACAATATACCTGATATGCACCACAAAGCATACCAGATACATGTGTATGTAAATGTAAATAAACACAGTATCCATGCAGGAGCTGCCTTCTTGATGTGAGCAGACAGGAGAAAACCACTCTATACCACCGTTGATGTTGTCTGTTTACAGTAATTAAAATGTTTAGTAATCACATCCTTGGCTCCTCAGAGCTCAAAGAGAGTTGAAGGTGCGTACAGGATACCTGACCACTATATTGTGTGTGAAGAGGTGCTTTTGGGGACAAGACTTGCTTGTCCCGCTAGCAGGCCTTGAAAACTCTGAGATGGAAACTCCTTTCATGCTGCAGCAACTGCCTGGCCAGCATGTCGTGTTTCTCCCTGCAGCTCCCAGGAACGGTTTCTGGTACCCACCTTTCCATCTCTGCCAGGCTTCCCAGGTTCTCCAGCTACGCCCTGTCGCAAGAGAGAGGTACCTTAGCATGATTTTCTGCTGTATCCTGCCATTCAGCAATGGTATTATTTTAAACAGTGCTTCTGGTCTTGCCCTCCTTGGCTGCTTGTTACCAGCCTGAGAACAGGACAGAGGCAGGGCTTCAAAGGGGTCACAGGGATGCTTATCAGCCAGGTTTCTGCTGTGAGCAGGACAATTACACCCTTCATGCTACTTCCTCCCCGTGTCCCTCTGCAGAGCCTGAGGAGGAGGAGATGAGCCTTGGTGTCACTCACTCACACATGTGTGTCCAGATAGCAACAATGCTGGGTGCACACCTCCGCTCTCTCTCCTGCTCCCCCTCCTTCCTGAGAACTTCTTCCTCCACACACATCCACATCTCCTACAAATCTCCTGTCTGTGGCTATCTTGGCTTCAGAAGAGGCAACAAAGGGCTGAGAAAATTGTGCCCTAGGGAAAGAGGAAGCAGAAGGCTTTTTTGTAATTGTACTTACAGGTGGTCCAATTGGCCCGGGCTGCCCTGGGATTCCTTCGGGTCCAGCCGGTCCAGCAGGCCCTGGTGGACCAGGGGGGCCCGGGGGACCTTGGATTCCTGCTTGTCCTTGTTCACCCTGTGGTTTGTTAAAACAACAGGTTATGAGCAGGCAGAGCAAACCTTTCACACCACCACCCCAGAGGCCCAAAGCAGGTCACCCTGGCTGAAGCAGAAGAGGTAGAACAAGTCCAAGGTTAGTGCTAGAAGAGGTTTCCAAGAGTGAGGGAGAGACCCGCTGAGGATGGCCAGGCTGCCTGGGCAGCAGGAGCCACCACCCTACAGTTTGCAAAGACATCTGAGGCCACTTTGTTAGACCTCTCTTTAAAAGGGATCTACAGATGACTGAGCAGCTCAAAGAGATTTTTTTCTTCATTGCGTCAGTCAAGTACAATTTATAAGTCATGGACCAACATCTCTTGAGCTTCTCAGGAGGCTTTCCAAAGCACTTGACAGTCATATGTGAAGCAAAGCCTCCCGTGACCACCCTGGCACTTCCAGGCAGAACCACAGTGTCTTACCTCAGCCTATTTTTTTCCCTATGCTATATTTGTTGGATAAATATATCCTTCTGTTTTGCCAAGGACCAAAAGTAGAAATGCCACAAAACCAACAGAAAATAACACGATCATCACGGCATTTCTGGAGCCTGCCCAGAACAGGCCTATGTACACCAGGCAGAGCCTGGTTTTGTAAGATTTAACAAGCTAGTGCATGCAGAGCCACCTGCCATTTTAAGCTCCCTGAAATAAAGCTGTTTCAGCCGGTTCCTCCCCAGACCCCTCAGTAGCCATTTGGTGGCTGTGGCTCATGCCTCAGCAATGTCATCTGGCCCAAAGGACCTCGACTTGGGATCAAGCGGCGCTGAAGGAGACAGTGGGTTGGAAGCTCCACGTTTGAATACCAGACTGCTGATCTATAATTGATGAATCCAGCACAATCCTAAGGCACTGTGGCACCCACGCTAAGCTGTTAGTCTTGTGGGCTCCCCTCCCATTCCCCCTCCCTAGATAAAATACCATGACATCCTACTGGTGGAGACACAATTTAAATATGAAAACCTCTCCTTGGTGGATTCACGGGAAGCTGGGAGTCAAACATGGTTGTTTCTCAATTATAAATCAATGGGTGTGCAGTTGGGTCTCTGCTGCATTTATCCTCTATACAGCCTTATACACTACTACTGGGTAAAACTAAGTCTGCTCTCACGCACGTGCGTGTGCAGGAGAATGCATGAAATCTGTCCCCTGTGTGTGTTCCTACCAAGTGTGCTCTTTATCCTGGCTGCCTTTGGTAAAATACACAGATACAGGGATGTTTGCTTTATTTAGAATGATAAATGAAAGTAATAAGCTGCAAATTTCATCCCTTCTGCCATGAGTTCTATTTAAAATTTCCAAAATGCAGGCTAGGCTCACAGGAAGTTCAGTCATGTGGAGCAACAGCCCTTCTCTTTGGGAGAGACACTGCCTTGTCGACAACCCACAGCCTGTGCTGGGAAGCCTGCTGGGCCAGACAGGAAAGGTGCCCTCTCTTTTCCCTGTTTTGTAAGTAAGTGGATCCTGGCTCATCCTGTGGCACATGCAAGGGGACACAGGATCCTTCCTGAGCTTCCCTATCCTCCATACTCAGTGCTATTTAACTGTCCTGTAAATGGTCTCACTGCTTTTAAATTTGTGAGGGAATTTGCATCCAATGAAGACAAGAGGTTATGAGGGCACTGGAGTATATTTCTAGATTTCTTCTTGCCCTGACCTTGCAGCCCAGCTTCAGAGATTTCACTCCCATTGCATCTTACATCACTTCCACCATGGGTGCACAAAAGAGTACATGCCTATTACAGCACCCCCGCCACAGGAAGACAAAGGAGTTTTGCCTGTCTCCTATTGGTTCTGCCTCCTCTATTCCCATCTCAGCTACTCTCTGTCAGCCCAGTCCATGCTCCAGATTTAGGACATTATAACACAGCACGGGGCTGTGAAGGGGTGCTGGCACCCTGACAGGGTACGGGGAGATTGGTAGAGCAGGAGCCCTGCCCCAGCACAGAGAGCAGATGGAAGGAGCTCACCCAAACTTCCATTTGCATTGCCTTCACTTTGCTGCCTTGGACAGAGTGTGCTTAGTCTAAGTGAGTGCCTGTCCATGCAGATCCCTAAACACGCAAAATGTTATTATTACATCATTATACTCTTATTAATGCATTCAGCACAAAAAGACCACCGCAGGTCTAACTGGATGGTAAATGGATACAGTAAATTGGAGATCAGGTATCATTCTCATCAGATGTCTCCAGGCTGAGAGAGCTGAGCTTGTTCAGCCTGAAGAAGAAAAGGCTCTGGGGAGACCTTAGAGCAGCTTCTGGTGCCTAAGGGGACCTACAACAAATCTGGAGAAGGACTTCTTATAAGGACATGTAGTGACAGGACAAGGGGGAATGGCTTTAAACTGAGAGGGTAGGTTTAGATTAGATATTAGGAAAAAAATATTCACTATGGGGGTGCTGAGGCACTGGAACAGGTTGCCCAGAGAAGCTGTGACTGCCCCATCCCTGGAAATGTTTGAGGTCAGGCTGGATGGGGCTTTGACCAACCTGGTCTAGTGGAAGTGACCAGTGACCATGGCAGGAAGGCTGGAACTAGATGATCTTTAAGGTCCCTTTCAACTCAAACCATTCTATGACTCTATGATTCTATACTTTTAGCTATTCGCTGGAGCTATTTTTCAGTTCTTTTAAACACCATTCAGCAACCCTACTTGGGGCCCAGCAATGCAATGCTTGTTCAGCCTCCTAACACAGGTCTACACTCAGCCCATGTCTCTGCTAAGCCTAAGCCTTTGGGCAAAGCCCACTTGCTGATGTGCTCAGAGGCAGCAGCAGGATTTTCCTCTCTCAGGCATGGTGCTAACATTTATTTTGCAGCCTCGCATATTTTCTTACTATTCATATGTTGAGCTCCTGGAATTGCCAGGTGCTGGCAGATCTGTAGGAGTGGATTACACTTTGTTACACTTAGAGAATGAATACAGCAACAGCAAAACCAATCATGGCAAAATTCTCCAGTGAAGTTAGCCTCTGGGGACAGAGGGAATTTACAGCCCTGGCTGACAACAGGACACAGGGCAGCTATTCAAGTTTCCCACTTCATCCTGGATACGAACATCAGCTTTCAAAGCCTTCCCAAGAGGTCAGTCCTTGGCCTGGCTCTCCAGACTGTCACTTTGAAGGCCGACCAGAGCAATCCATGGGGCTTTGTGTGTTGCAAACACTGAATCGATAGAAACTGAATTGAGACCAGGAGCTCAAGTGATAAGGTCAGGATTTTGCCAGCACTGGGCAAGGACTAGGCACCTCATGGTAAAGGCCTGTAGTGCAGACGGCCGTTCCCTGCTAGCATCTGACTGCCTAGACAGGCAGTAGGGTGACAAAACCAAGCCACTTAATAGAGGGTGCCCAGCACACTTCAGCAGGCTAATTACAGCGGTTTGTCCACACGGGAAAGTTAATCTCCATTGATGAGCGAGGGAGCTCAAAGTGGGCTCATTAAAAGCCACATGAACTCTGACTATGGACACTCTTATTCACTCTTCATATGTCTGTAATTCATCTTATGAATTCATTCCCAAAATAAACTAAACTAAACATGAATTATGGCCCTGGAAACCAAAATAAATGTGTTTACACAAAGATTTAATGCAACTTAATGAAACCATTATAAGAGCTTATTTAAACACATTTTCCCAAGTGTCTCAGGCTAGACTAGCCCACAGAAGAAGCATTTGCCTATTCATTCATCTGAGTTAAGTTTCACAGACATTAGCTGCATTTCAGGAAGAGGATTCTAACCTCTTCTGAAGATTGAATATGCAGGAACTGACTCCATAATGTAGGAGGCTGCGTGTTGACAGTCCTGAGAACAGTTTCATGGCCCATTTCTTTCAGTTTAGAAAACTGGCTTCACTGGATTTCTTTTTAGCCACATTATCACATCAAAGATTTCCCCTGCTTCAAAGAAAGCCCCTCAGCTCTGCCTGAACCTCTTGGAAAGCCCATGTAGGGTAAGAAAGACAGGTAACAAGCTAATTAATTGCAAGCATTGGGGTAAGCTTAGAAACAAGCAATGAGGAGAATTCTACCTGGAAAGTGCGTCTCTTTATGACCGGAGGTGGAGCCAGCCGCACTGAATTGAGGAGAGGCAACAGCTGAAGAAGATCAAACCAGAAGATCGCAGCGCAAAGGAGGCCATTAGGGCACCAAGAGTCAGAGAGCAGCCAGGGGAGAGAACAGAGAAGAGGGGAACAGAGAGATTGCTGTAAAAATACCCCCCACAAGAGCCGTGCACAGAGGGTGCACAGCACAGGTACCTGGCGGCAGACCTCTGAGCTCCTCCGTGTCACGCATTGCTCACGTGGGGACGTGCCATGTGCCAGTACTGGCAAGTGATGCTGTGCTTCCCAACCTGATTCTCCCACCACACAGAGCTTTTACTGCTTTCTCTGGAAATTAAACTTGCCTGGGGGTGGGGGTTGACTCATCTGTACTGATCTCCTCAGGCAGTATTTACTACCTGGCATCCCCCCACAGGCTCTGCTAAGCTCGCTGGTGACAGGACTGTTCCTTTTAATTTCTCAACATCAGATTTGAGGCAACTATCAAAATGACAATTTTCTTCAAGTTTTCCAAGTGTGATTTCCTAGTTCCATACATCTTTCCTTACAAAAACCACATTGTATCTCCAGGCATCACCCTTCTTCCAGGGGGAGTGGAGAAAGGGTAGAAGGGGTCAACAGAAGGCACCAGGGCAGCAAACAGGTCTTACTGTGATTCATTTAGCTGGGTTCATTTTATCATGGCCAAAGGAAAAGACTAGGCCTTGGTGCCTGAGTCCTAAGCAGGGTATTGCTTTTGAAGCCTATGCTTTGCTTTTCCTTGTGTAACAGTAATATCATCCTCTGACTGCTTATAGATAGGAATGCTGCCTTAGGGCACAAAGCTGACCTGGACACACAGAAATCAAATGCACTAAAGCTCAGAAGCATCTGTTCGTCCTTCTGCTGTATCCAGTTTCCACTTACATGCATGCTGCTGTCACCCTGGCACCCACCATGCCGGCTCCAGGCCCAGGAATGCTCCTCTGGCCAGATCCACTTTCCTGTTCCTATCAGTTTTCCATTGAAGCTGCTCTTGATTTACACAGGGGGAAGATGCTTTCTATGCTCAGACACAAAAATGTGCCCCTGCATGCAATGTTTCCCCATGTGAGCTGTGCACTCAGATCTGAGAGGTGTGCCCACAGGTTTCCCACCACAGCAACCATATGCACTGAAGCAGTGCACTTTAATCACTTTAAACACTGTTTGTGTTTGCAGTGAAAGTAAGGACCCAGTCCTATTGCAAAGTGAAGTGGCAGCCCAATATTGCAGCATTGCTGCCCTGTGATCAGGCAGTTGTGTTCAAATGCGATGAACCAGACAGCCACAAGCTATCACAACAAAAGCTGCTGGAAATTCAGCTATGCTGGTTTCATCTGAAGGAAATCCTTCTCTTTGTAAAAGACAGTGCAGGAGGCTCCACAGCCCAGGAGAGCGTGTGGGACTGTGCTAATCTTCTCAAGGGAGATGCTGCTGTAAACTCCCACAGCTCTGTGCTAAGTGTACTTAGCATGTCTGTGTGAGCGATGCAGACCCAGCCAAGCTGGCTTTACCTATTTCCTCAAGTGCTGAAATACTATGCAGCTGACAGGGAAGCAGGGAGGATGCTGGAAAGGATAAGGAGGAAAGTGGAGAAAAGCAGTCCTGAAAACAGAGGTGACACAAGACCCAGCAGTGGATTCAGGTGCAAGTGGGAGATTTCAGAGAAGAAACCTGAAGCCTCTTCCACACAGCTCCTGCCCTGCCCCTTCTATGTCTCAATGGCAAGCTTTTGTCAGAAGACAGTACGTAATATTGGATCCGCATCCTCGAGCCTTTGCATCAGAACTGGGTCCCATCAGATCGTTACCCACAAACCTTCAGAGTAAGGATCTGGTTAGAGCGCAGGGCTGCAAGGGTGGTACTTAGGTATTCCTAGGGGACAGCGAAGACACATGACACAAATGGGGTCAGTTAGACACACAGCACTTCTGAGAGCAGATGGAGCACGTCTGGTCCCCCATTTCCCTGAGCTGAGCGCCCTTCGTCAGGGCAGCACTTTGGAGCACCTCAAGCAGCCACACAGAATGTGTAGCCGCACTACCAGGCTCATCCCTCACAGCAGTGCAGGCTGCACAGGCTCGCTCAATAAAAATAGGAAACCACAACAAAAGCCAATCCATATGTCCTAACCTTATATTTCCTTCCTAAGAAAACAAACGCAAAACAAAACCGAAACAACATCCCTGGATTTTTCAGGATGCCGGATTTCATTTCCTCACTCAGAATATCTGACAAAGAACTTTGTCAACCAGTAAAGCAAGAGCAAATTGCAATTCAGTCAAATGTGTAGCATTTCTGCAACAAAGCTCATCCTAATTTTCATTCTGGGAGGAAGAGAGAGAACTGCACCTCTGTTGGCTCACTTGTGCCTCAGGCTTCATGAACCTGCAGTCTGTGACCAGACCCTTCAGAACTGCCCGCCCTTGAGCTGATCTGAGGACAGTCACCCTTCCCATGAGCATGTTTCTGCCTTGCAACAGCTCATGGGCTTTCTAAAATGTTGAGCTTACTGCTTCATGTGACCAGAAGTATCTCCATGAGAGCCAAGCAAACATCACTAGGCTTTGCTGGGATGTGGGGCTTTGCACTCACCCTTTCCTCACTGCCACAGCCCTGCAGTATGTCACCCTGCGTGCCTACAGCCCCGCAGTATGTCACCCTGCGTGCCTACAGCCCCAACCCCAAACCAGTGTGCCTTTGCCCCCAGGCATGAGCCTGGCTACTCCCAGTGATGCACAAGCTGCATCTCCATTTCCCAGTGTTGCTGCAGGTCCTGAGGCTGCTTTTCACCTTGAGCACTGAGGACAGCCTAGGCAAAGGACTGTAACGGGAACCCAGGACATCACTCCGGTGAGCATTGTTGTTAGCTTCTTTTTAACATAACAATCTAGTGAGCCCACTAGCCTAAATAAACACAGCTGACCAGCTATTATTGTACAGGGACTGGCACAGACCAATGGCTCCCTTCTGTCTTGCTGCCAGCTGAGCTCTCTTCCCTGTCTTTGCTGCTTAGAGCATCCAGGGCCCTGCTCCCTCAGGACCAGGGACCAGAGCCCACCTAATTGTTCAGAGGCCCATCAAAATAAACAGAAAGCCCTTAAGCCTATCTCCCTGTACACCCAGATTACAAATTCCAGCTGCTTCATATGATGTTGTTCCAATGCATTTCCAGTGGATTTTCAGCGCTCTGGTTGTTTTTAGAGCTGGTGAAATTTTACCGCTGTAATCCCCTCAAACCCCGTGATGTACTTTCTCCTCTCTTGGCTGTGATACATGCCAGCCAGTCCAGGACAAAGAGGCAAGTGGGGCAACATCCTGGCTTTTGTTAAACTGTTGATAGCACTAACACTCCTTCTCTGTCTCTTTGCAAGCGGAAAGCCCACCAGGCTGGGGGACTGGGCATGGGCACCAGCTCATCAAGAACCAGCCAGAGCACTGTGGTCAGAGGTGGTCAGAGTTACTTTTGAAAATGAAGCACGACCCTTCCCGTTGTCTCTGTGGAGGGCTGCAACCAGCACGAGAGAGAAGAAAAAGGAAGTAATGATGATAGATTTTCCCCAAGGCCTGCAAACCACATACTGCTCCCGGTCACACACCTGCAGTGGAGGCTGAGGAAGCAGGACAGAGATGGTGCAGCAGCACAAGGTGTGAGTGTGCTCACTCTTCCAGAAATCCCAGGTTTTGTTGGGTTTTGGGGTGAGGACACAGACCTTCCCTGCTCTGGCACAGAACCATGGGAGGGTCTCAAGGAAACAGCAACAGCAGCATTTAGCTGGGGGTGAGCCCAGTGGGCAGGAACAGACTGGAATACCAACACCCCTCCTGGAAAACCTTATCTGCTGCTTTTCTGTGAAACACATCAATCAGCCAAGCACTGCCCTCAGGGTCCAGATGACCATCTTGTTAATGAAATCTATATTTCCAACAAAAAAAACATCAAACGAAGGAGGATTAACATGCAGGAAGGCACAGGACAGATGATAATAATAACACTAATGACTTACCCTGTGCGGGTACTCTGCACACTGACCCTATGAAAGAATGGGATTAAAAGGAACGAGTTTAAACCATGAACAGAGAGCACCGAAATAGACACACAGGATCAGACCCAGATGGCGTAAATCATTGTGACTCTATTGAATTCAGTGCAGCTATGTCAATTTGTACCCAGCAAGCATTCTGCCTCCTGTTCCTTTAGCCCCAGAGCCCTCTGTTCTTGCTGCATTTCTTAGCCACTCAGTCAGACTGATCAGCACCAACTCCAGTGAGTCCTTTCCTTCCTCATATTTTACATTTAATTTTCAACGTATCTCTCATTAAAGTTACCTTTTCTCCTTTTTGTCCTGGGGGTCCCTATAAAAGAAAAGGGATAAAAAAGTCCTCAGTAAATTAGGAAGTTCAGCTCACGCAAGATGAAAGGGATTAGGAGGAGGTGTGATTGCAAGAGGTGGGATACTTACAGGTTGTCCCCTGGGACCTGTAGCACCCTTTAAAGAAACACAGTTGTGAATGCGAGATGGATTCCCATTTACAGTGACAAGAAGACAAAAACTTTCAGTGTATGGAGTAGGTGGAAACTCAGCTTTTAAAAACAATTGTGGAGAAAATTCCCAAGAGATCTGGGTTCTCTTTGTTACTCTGGAGGGGTGAAAATGCACACATATTCTGGCTGCACCACAGGGGGCAATTATTAAAAGGAGAGGGGAAAAATAACCAGGAAAACACACCCTTATTGTTCCCAGGACCTCAGATGACAGTGCATCTCCTTGGTCGATGCACTGGAATTGAACCAGAAGCAGTCAGGACTGAAGCCTGAGCTGCAACTGCCTGAGCTAGGATTGCACAACAGGGGGATGCCAGCTCACCCCCCCACCGGGGAAGGGGATCTTCAACATGTGTTTGCCAGAGGGTTATGCTGACACTCAAGCTCAAAAAACAGAATTAGCAGAAGAAAAATTCAGTATTTCAGTGACCAAAGGTAACTACAGAGCTACTAGCTTGGCATACCCATGTTTGGGGATTTCATCAGCAGAGATGTCAAGAGGAACAAGACCTCATTTAGGTTTCCATTGAGTGCAGCCTAAGTTTATCATTTTCAACCAAAAGCATTTTAGTATGCTGCACATATGAAACAGAGCTTCAGGAGGGGAAAAATATATTTAATACAAAAAAAACGGTGTTTTTCTGTTGTTGTTAGATAAGTTGAAAACTACCAGATGGGTTTTCAGAAATCTTTCCATCAACTTTTACTTCTGCTATGAGGCCAACCACGAAAAATGTCAGCTCCCAGAGTATATTTAAAGAACGTAATTGCTAACTGCAAGGAAAACATATCCCATGCGTAACTAGAGAGTAGCTGTTGTGACATGATGAATCTGACAGCCATAATGTAAAAATTACAGATGTGCATCCCAGCACTGCTATTATGAAGTTACAGAATTAGGGACACAGCTAGTGCGTTAGCTGAACTAAGATCGCTACCCTGCCTATGAGCTTGTTTCCTGCTGAGAGGCAACATCATGTCAAACCAGGAGACAAAAATATATTATTTTTTACCATCTCCCCCTTCTGTCCAGGGTAACCCTGCAAAAGAAAGAAAACATGCATCAGCTTCACCACTGCAGTCTCTAGAAGATGTTGACTTAACCCACTTAACCCCTTGCCTCAGGAGGTGTCTGCAGTTACTATACCTTGTCAAGGGAGATACAACACTGTGCATGTGGAGCTTTGCTTCCACACCTAACAGGACACCACTTCCTGCTACCCCCAATGCTGAAGACAAAGCTCTAGAGGATGAATGCAGGGTAGAAAGGCTCCTTGGGTCATGGCTAGGACGTTGTTAAGCCCCTCCTTGGGCTGGCAGAGCCACTTCAGCTGAGTGCAGGGTACTGCATCTTACTGGTGCTCAAGTGTACATTTTCAGGGCAGTACAAGAGAGAAGCTGCTGCGTGTCTTTTGAGAGTGATGATCCTCATGGCAAAAACAAAGTCCAGCTATAGGAAATGGGGTGCGAGAGATATGTGCTACCAACTCTTTCTCCATTACAGAATGGCTAGAGGAAGTGTGGTGGGCAGCTTGTCTACGTGGCTGTCTGGAGCTGGGTTTCATGTGAGTTTGGTTCATAGGGAAGTAGCTACAGTTGTGCTTAGCTCTCTAAGGTTGGGAAGAGCTTGGGTCTCTCTCTACTACAAAGCTGATTATAAGGAGGCCCGAAGGACAGCATGGAGGTCTTTAGAGTCCGTTCCTCTTCTACTGCAACTCTTTGCTGCACAACAGGAAAGAGAAAGAAGCTGTAGGGTTGACATCAGATGAAGCTGTAGGCTGCCTTAGGCAGAGGGCTCTTGCCTTGGGGACCTGCTCTGTCTCTCTGATTCAGAGTGGGAGTGCCTCCTAAGGTTTTCCCTGCTGCAGCCAGGCTGTTGCACTTGTGAAGTGCTATTTTATAGATTTGCCTAGAAAGGAAGCAGCCACACTCCGACTTCACTAATCTCCTGACTTCTGCATCTCCCCCAAGGCATCTGTGGTATCCTTCTGCCTGCCAACCTTCTAATATTCTTCTAATCCATACATGTGCATGACATTGCAAAATAATCCTCTTAAAAACATCCTCTGTAACACGCGGGCTGGCAGGACAGAGGGACCTGGCAGAAGGCAGGGCAGAAAGCCTTGAGAGAAGCTATTTGCTTACCGGTTTGCCATCCAAGCCAATAGGGCCCTGAAAGAAAAAAGAACATTATGAGAGATGGTGTCACTGGGGTTTCTGTCCATCTGCCCTGGAAAGCACTATGTATTGCAAGATTGCATGGACTGGAATAAGGACATAGAGGAGACGTGACCCTCTCTGCCCTCCCACTGAGTCCTGACAGGTCCTTGGCCCACTGAGTACCTGGCCAGCTTCCCAACTGCTTCTGCAGGGACTTGGTCACTGTCACCCCATTTCAACAGCAACACTGGACACAAGAAGGGAGGGGAAGGAGGAGGAATTAATGGAAATTTGCAAAAAACCCTCAGCATTTCACGTTTTGCCACATCCTGTAAACTAGTTGAAAATCTGCAGTTTTCTAGAGACTTTGATTTAAAAAGGCACCCACCTTTGGGGGAATGGGGGAAAATGAATTTTTGAAACTGACAGAATAATAAAAGTGTCCCAGGGAAGAGGTGACACACAGCTCAGCAGCATGTTGAAGGTAGTATTTGATGAGAAATAGGCTCCACAGAGCACTGTCCCAGCCAGCACTTTCTCATGAGCTGGGCTGATTTGTTTTCTGTTCCTTCAAAAGCCAAAGACCACAAAGGCCTAGAGAAATCTGCTTCTCCTCAGGTCCCAGGGCAGCTCACAGCCCCCTTTTTTGCAAAGGGCAGAGCCATGGAGCCCAGTCAGACAGTTCAGATGCTGCCAATTCCTCCTATTTTCCAGGCTTGAGAATCTCCCCCACAGACCTGCTCTGGCACATCGTGTGTCCTGGAGCAGCAACTGAGCTGCCTGGCAGAAGCACAGAAGTGGGGGGTGTTTGTGTTTGCTTTAGGCTTCCTAGTTGCCCAGGACAAATGCATAAGAATAAATAGCAACCATTTGAGTTTTCCAGCAGCCTCAATGCTTCAGAGAGTGTTGCCAGCAACTCTAGGACTGAAATGAAATTTGCTTTGTCCTCGCCTGGGCTTGTTTTCTGTTCGCTTGCCCATCTGTAACAGTGTTGGAGAAGAATTCCCTCTCATGCTTTTTTGTCCTTTCCCTTTGGTATGACTGGGGTGTTCTGCCTAGCAAAGTCCACAGCTGACCTGCATCATGCAGGACCCCATTTGGGTCACGGGTGCTTAGTAATACTGCAAGATCACCTAAAGTCTCAATTAAGGTTGGAATTTCACTTACCTAAGGGTTATTTTCTTTGTTTGGGGATATTTCTTAGGATGGTTTTCTTTTACTGAACAGATCTGGCTTCAACTATGTTATTTTAACACTTGGGGGTTTGGTTTTTTTAAATTAATTTCCTTTTAGAGTTGTGTGGTTTGTTTGGTTTGGGGGTTTGGTTTTTTTCCCTAAGTGTCATTTAAAAGAAAAAACAAAGGAAGAAAAACAAATGAAGATAAAATTACTTTTTCCGGTGATACCAGATCGGGTACTTGATTTTAGACAAAAATTACGAGATACAGCAAGCACTAATGAGGTTTCTTACTGCTATTACACACTCATACCTCATAAACTAGCAGTTACACTTACCGGGAATCCAGGAAAACCTCTTGTTCCAGGCTGTCCCTGGAAAGGATGAAGCAGAGAAAGCAGTTCAGAAGAACTGAAGTGGGTTTTGCTGGACTATAAATCCTCCCTATGGAGCCTTCCCTCCATCCTCTGCCCATTTATCCAGCAACTCTGAAGAGCTACACAAGGCTCAATTCCCCTTCAATGGGAAAGCATCTTGGGAAGGAGGGGAAATATCCAATTTGTACAGGGCCAAGTAAATGCTGGAGCAGGTCCAGTTTAAACTGCAAGCAGTTTCCTTGAAGTTTCTACATTAATTAAATGGGTGTCCCTAGCCCATATGCTATGCTTTTGGAGCATATTCCAGAGGCTGAGCTCATTTTATGGCAATTCTTGCTGCCATAAACTGTAGGTGTTTAATGCAGGGTGCTGCTCTGTGCAAGACAAACCTTGCAGATCACTGGTGTCTAAATACAGCCTTCCGTCTTCTCCTTCTCCCCTAATCTCATGTCCCAGTGCATTCACTTTCCTCACAAATAATTCTGGAGAAGAGATGATTTTTTTTTCTTCTTTTCTGTTTTGTTTGTTTGTTTGTTTTTTCTTCTGAGAGTTAAGAGAAAAAGGAGAATTAGGTAGTGTAATGAGAGTAACATGAGCACCAAGTCCTTTCCCCTGCCTCTTTCTGACTAGCCAGTTTGGCTACCAGTTTGGGATCAGGTACAGCAAACATTGTCTTGAGATGTGTTTGGCAGCTTCTTCATCCCCACTTCAAAACACTGGAAAAGGAAAATATCTTGGCTGTTAATTTTTCATAATTCTTCAGTTTCTGAGACCTGTGACTTCCCACACCACTGTTACCTAGGTTTGTGGGTATCCAGTAAAGATAGAGCTTTATTTAAGGATTTTTTAATCTCAGTCTCCCCCAAAAATGTGTGAGCCAAGTCAGGAAGCAATATGGACCAGAATTCAGCAGATCTGGAAGCACACCCATATAGATGGAAACAGCAGGAGGAGGTAAATCCTGCACCACACTCATTGAGTGACCACTGTGGCATCTTGCCTTCCCCAAAAGCCATGCTACAATGCCAAAAAGCCCAGGTTTCTTATGTGTTCTCATACTTCATTTGGGGGAATAAAATGCTTTCTTAGGCAACATGAGATACCATGACTGGTATCTCATATTGCTCACAAGGGTTTCCTAGGACAGACTTGGGTATAAAAAGGGTTCACTTCTGAAAAGAAACACACATGGGTGCATCTCTGCCTTAACCAGAGTGGCTCCATGTAGGGGAAGGGAACGGGAAGGAGGGAACAGGCCTGCTGGGTTACAAGGCTGAGGTTTGTCACAGTGAAGCAATGAAAATCCCTTGGGAGAGAGCTCAGAGCCACATTGGCAGGGAAAACCTTCACCTTCAGGTTATGTCTCCTCCATCTTCAGAGACTCAATGAAGGTTTACCCTTCAGAGGATAGGGCCAAATAACCTCCTTGCAGAGTCTGAGAGATGCCCATACCGCAAAATGCCTCACATTGCACTCACCAGTTCTGTTTTTATACAAAATGATACAGGGCCTAATCACATTTGCACTGTTTCTTTAGTTCTGCAAAGTTGAACTTGGTCAGCTTTGCTTTGCAAGATACATATAAAACCACCTGGTCTTGTTGGCCTGTGACCAGGAGGCAAGATAGGCTATAAATTAAAGGATCTGTCCACCGCTGGTTTCTGAAAAGGCAAGAACCAAGAGCAGACTAGCTACAATTCATTAATTTTGGTTCCTTGTTGGACACCTCCCTGGACAAGAAGTGCTAAAAAAAGAATTAGGGAGGAAACCTGGAAATAGTACAATTTGGCTTGCTCTGTAGACTGCAGACTCTTTCTCCTTGGAGGACAGCAGAGTGATTTGCACGGTATCAGGCCAAAACAACAGTTCAGCAGCAAGTGATTCCAAGAGACTGTTTTTGTTGGGTGGCTGTTTTCCCTTGTCTTGTTTTTAAGATGTTGATCATATGAAGTATGTGATCGCGGAAGCTGCCAAATCATGGAGGCCGTCTGTTTCTGTCACTATCGGCATACTGTCCCTCTCTGGCCAGAAGTTAAGCAGCTCTGAGCTGGAGTGAAAGCTTTAACCTCCAGACAAAAATCTGGAAACTATTTGTCATCCCACATCTTTCCGAGTGGCCCCTTGGCCAGGGTTTCCTTGTTTGTCTTCAGTGCTCAGCCATCCTTTTGACCTATCAGCAGCTCTCCGGGAAACTGGATCATCTTCACAGCAGACTTTGGGGTGGAAGTGTGGAGTTGTGCCAGTGCTGGCACCTCAGGGCTTTGACTGGTGTAGGCAAAAGCCCACTTTAAATATAATTTGCCATCTAAGTTTTCCGCTCCTTTGGAGATGCAATGTGTTGTGCACTTTCCCAAAGAGCAGAAAAGGCAATGAGGCAAAGCAGCAGCACCAAAACAGACATTAAAAATTGCCCTGCAGAACAGGCATGTGTCCTTCCAGAAAACATTGATGCCTGTCTGTTTACAGGACCTACAGTGACAGGGACTGATGGCTTTTCTCTCCAGTTACTATAACCACACTATTCAGAAGGCTGAGAGCTACAGCAAAAACTTCTACCTTCCAAAACCTGCTGTTTGTGGAGCAGGGTGGTCTTGCTCAGAGTTCGGCATTGAGAGACCTGATAGCCCTTCCTCCTCAATTGGCCACATGGTCAGAGCCTGTCTGCTGGATGTAAAATACTTGAAGACACCTGTTTGTGTCCTGGGCTTTGGTTCTGTCGCTTCTCAAACTCCAGAGCGCCAAGCAGGTGGGCCTGGGAATCGGCAAACCTGCTTATTATTAGAAACATTTATCACGGGGCTTTTGCAGAGTTAATTGGAAAGCCAGATGTAGACAAGTGTTTGCACTGCCCAGGGCTCTCTCACTTGACCTTTGATGTGAAACAAAAGTTGCTGGAGGCCCATCCTCTCTGCGGGTCAAGGATGGTGCTCTTTGCAGGTTAATCAAAATCAGAAGTGCCCACTGGGAGCGAGAGAATTGAGTCTCTGGGCCTTTTTTCATGGAAATCTCCAGGAGAGACTGTGCAGGGATGGAGTGGAGAGGACTGGCTGCACCCACTCAAAAGCAGAGGCTTCATGCAGATAAATGCTCCAACCCTTCATGTTGGTCTTTTTTTATAACCCTGTCCTTGCTTTGTCTGATTGATTCATTGTACCTTGCACTGACACTTCTGCTGGAAGAGGGTGCAAAATCTTGCCTACACTTTCCTCAGGTCCCCAGCCAGCTAAGGGGCTTTCCAGATAGTGGTAACTGTGGTGTCGAAGAGTGCCCAAGATTTTGGGTACTTGACAAGGATTTCTGAAGAACCCTGAACTACCCACCTTTGTGAGTTCTCAAGTCACTAGCTTAGCTCTGATCCTGCTCTTCTGCAAA
This sequence comes from Coracopsis vasa, assembly GCA_026283785.1. NCBI lineage: Eukaryota > Metazoa > Chordata > Aves > Psittaciformes > Psittacidae > Coracopsis > Coracopsis vasa. Next base: position 68,254 of record JANHGB010044359.1, read on the forward strand.
ATCAGTGGCTTCGTCCTCTGCCAATGAAACCAAAGGCTGAGATCAGCCAGGCAAAGGGTGTATTTTCTCCAAAAGTGGTAGCAGCCCTGTTGCTAGAAGGAAATATACTCCTTCCTTTTAAATGCAAGAATATGGTTTCCTTCAAGGGAAGGCTTCCTCATTTGCCATGGAGCATGAGCTGTAATTTCATTATATATAGTACATAATAGGAGTATAAAACCAAACCTAGCTCAGCATGGGAACCACATGACACAGAATTTTTGCTCTTTCCAGCTGATGCTGTCTTACTGCCCCTCCTAAGTATTTCCTTGTAACTTGTCCACATCTTGCATCTGTCAAAAATAGAGAGAAATCCACTTACGGGTGGACCACGGGGCCCGATGATAGACATGCCTGCTTCTCCTGGAGCACCCTGCAGATATACAAGGGAGAGGAAAAGGGATGAGAAACGGAAGAGAGGAAAATACAAAGACAATTATATTCCCATCAAGACTGGGGTTAAACAAGGGTGCTTAGGGTACAAGACCTTCAGGGCTTATAGGGCAGCTGCTGTTCCAGCCTCCCCCAGCTCTTGCCCCACACTTCGGAAGAAAAGATGTCATTTGGAGCTACTCAGATGTGCCAGAAGATGGAAGCTGCACAGCAAAGAAAACTATAAACACATAAAACACTTTCTGGCAAAACTGAGGTTCAGCCACATTGCAAGTGTGAAAGATGGCCTGAAACCCTTGCTGTTTATTTCCTGCAAGTCCAGGAGGACTGTGTCCTGCAGAAGAAAGAAAAGATGGAATGTGTTGGGCTCCACGGAAATGGGAGCTGCAAGGACTTCACTGGCTGCCTCCAGAAATGGCTTGCTTCTGTGCTTCTCAAACTCATTTGGGATGTGGATGAAAACAGCAAAGTCCTTGCTGGAAAAGAAAACAACTGCCTCTCCAGCTCCTAGCCACCCACGACGTGCATTGTGCAGGACATGTCCTTGTCTTTGGAAAACATGGCATATTCCTTGAGAGGCAGTTCCAGAAGCGCCCAGGCCTGGGGAGCTTTGGGATGGAGCATCCCATAAACCAAGTGGCCTGCAAGCAAGCAGAGCTCTCTGCAAAACACAGCTGGGACCTAGGACTCTCACAGAGGGCTTTGGGAAAGCATGGGCAATCAAGAGTAGTTTTTCCCTTGTTTGTTTGTATCTATCTGCTATCCTTTCATGCTGAAAGCTTTGGCCACAGAGAAATGCAAGGACACACAGAGAAAAAGCAGAATGGCTTCAGGCAGTGAAATTTTGGTCTGTTAGGTAACGTTGGTTGGCTTCAATGAGCAAGCAGTAGCTTGAAGGCTAGGAAGGAGAATCTCTGTCCTACCTTGCTCCCTCCTTGTTGTGTTTTTCTTTCTATCTTCTAAGAGGAGCAAATGGACCTGATATGGCACTGTCCAGATGATCCCCTTATGAGGTGAATATACATCCCTTTCCTAGTTTCTACACGTTGTTATTCACACATGCCAAACACTTTTATTTTGTTGTTCTCATAGGTGGGGAATACTCACAGCTCTGGGGAAAATAGACTATGCTGAAACGCCAAACACATCAAAATATGGGGGCAAGCAGTAGGATGCTTTACAAACTACCACTTCTTTGCAGGTATAAAACATCAGTTCACTGGATAGCAAACAGCTTGTGAGATGGCATTTCACAGACTTTAATTACACCACCAGTTTTACTTGGTAAGAAGACATCTCACTTTATTAGAAATAGGAGTGTGCTGTGCCATTTTTTCCTTGTTACAGCTTGCACCAGGAATCGGGCTAACCCAGGAGGTGGAAGGGAGCTGTGGGTTGATTAGGGCAAGTGGAGCTGCCAGCAAGGAAGAAACTTCAGGGTTAAAACCCAGGAAGCCTTGGAGGGGGCCCTGCGTGTGCCCGCTGGCTCTTATGCTGTTAGTAAATTGTCATAAAAAAGAAACACAGCATCTTTGGAGGCTGAGTGGCCTGGAAGGAATTTGGGAGATAAACTCACACTGCCGGGGAAGAAGGGGCAGGCTGGGGGGGTGAAAGCCCAAAGCTGGCTGCAGCAGCCATGACTGTGACTGACGGGCTTTGGCTGGCCCTAAATCAGGACAGTTGGGGGTGCTAAGGGCTGTGAGGAGCGGACTCACCTTCTCTCCGGGTTGCCCTTTTAATCCCTGGGTCAGTAGCACCCGTCACAGCCACATGCAAGAGGGTGCAGAGGGGAGAGAGAGAGAGAAACACAGACACACAAACACAGGCGTCAGCGGCAAGGGTACACTACCCCACACCAAAACCCTGGCTACGGGGCTGGAATAAGTAAAGTGGCCTCAGCTCCTGTCCCAGCCCTCTTCTCCATCCTCACTCTGGGATGCCTAAGCAAAGAGCAATTCCAAAATATAGCGCTCAGACAGGCAGTGGATACCCCTTTTTGTTCAGGGCAGAGCTGTCTGGAAAGGGCAGCTGCCAGTGGCAGCAGGGGTGTGTGTTAGCAAGCCCACGGTTAGCAAGCCCAGCCAGCGCATGAGGTGGCAGCAAAACGCACCCAACTGAGGAATGGGAGGATGGTGCTTGCTGAACCAGAGAAGGGTCTGAGCAATATGGCAGAGTGGATGGGCAGATGGAAACACCCCCCCTTACTGCGTGTATGCAGTTTGCAGGGCTGGCCACCCTGCTGTGACAAGAAGAGCCCCTCAGGTGTGGGGGTCAGGGAAGATGGCTTTGCTCACACTGACACCCACCAAGGATCACCCTGAAAGCCCCACCCTAAATCTTGGGAGTTGAAGAGGATGGGGAGAACAAGGCACATACAAGAAGTTCCCACTTACCGGCCGTCCAGGGATCCCCATCGCACCTTTGTCTCCCTGGCAATTAAGGCAAAATCAGAGGCAATTGGAAACTGACCAAAAGCAAGGTTATAAAACAGCACAAATGAACTATGTCACAGATGTGGCTTCACATTGCGGTGCAAGTGTCCAGGGATTTTGAGAGAGTGAGACAGCAAGTGAGAGAAAGAGTGTTTGTGCGTAGCTGAACCTGTCTTTAAGAACATGCATAAGCCACAAGTTGACATGTGCGTATGACAGACCAGCACATCTCACAACAGAAATCACACCTGGTGATTTAGGCAGCAAAAGAGCAGGAGTTTTTAGCCTAACAAAGTATAATCCCAGTTTCCAGTGCTTCATAAAATCTGGATCTTGGGAACGGGCTTCCTGCAGCAGCAAACTGTCACGTTTTACTCTCTCTTTACCAAAGTCATCTGGGTGTTAGCTATTTATTTATAGAGTTATCACTTTAAAACAGGATTCTCTTAGACTTGAAAATACAGTCCTGTCCAGAAGCAAAAGAAAAATGTGGGAAAACAAGCTGACACAGGAAAAAGCATGTCTGGAAGAAGACATATGAGCAGCTGTGTTCAGTGTCCTCTACCCCTTTGAGATACTTCTCAGTGCATTGTCATGGTGTGAACAATCCAAAGAGTGTTTTGGGGAATGACTTTGTGTCAGGTGACACTGAGCAGAGCCTCATAAACACATGAACACAAGACTGGTGGCAATTTTCTTTGGCCACTTACCTACAAGGCAGTTTCCTACATTTAACTATGCAATTTGCCAAAATAAAAGTAAAAAAAAAAAAAAAAAAGAATTAAATCAATTCCCTTTGCATTCCTGATCACCAAAACTGAAGGCTGTGCAGATTTGGAAGACAGCAGCTGCCTGCTAAAGGATCTTCACAAATATGGCTTCTGCAGTTGTGTAGCTTCTGGTCTATATTTTGCAAAAATGACATGATAATTATCTCTCAGTTCTGTTTCCACCAATGTTTGGGATTTCCTTATATAAAACAGAGTGTCTCTGCCAATGGCTGCCTGCTCCCCTGTACAGGAGAACCTGGTTTTCTGGTTTCTGCAGCCAGAGACACCAGCTCCATTGGTGCCATTTCTTTGTCCCTTTCCCCTATTCAGTCCCAAAGTGTGAATGTATTGTGAAATCTCTGGATGGTGAATGCACGTAACTCTGTTTTGCCGGGTGTATGCACAGGGGCTCCTTTGGACATGCATCCCAAACTTAGACATTATTGCCTAGGATAAACCGTTACTTGGTGAAAGTTTAGCCACTTCCTTCTGTGTAGCTGGGGTGCTGTTGAGTATTGGCAGCATTCCTTTCCATGCAGTGCGTGTTTTCATAAATTGAAAAGCAACATATGCTTTGCAAAAGCATCCCTTGCAGATGGATGAAAAGCTAAGCAGCTGCTTGATTGTAAATTTTGTAGATGAAATATTATAGGAAGCTACTTTTAGGTCCGTTTAGGGTTTTAGGTCCGTTCTCAATCCCACTAATATTTTCCTATCTCTGTGTGCTGAAAGCAAGCAAAACTCCTGGTGTCAGCGTCTTGCCATGGGGTTAATCTGTGGCTGCTGGAGGATGTAATACTGAGTTTTCCGTGCTTTTTGTCCCTTAAATGCCGCTTTCCTCCAGAGCTGAGCTCAGGCTGATCTCCCTCATAGTTTGAGGTAAAAGCTGATTTCATTTCTCCTGGCTTTGCAGTGGCTGGTGCCCAGGCAGGAAGAGCCTAAGCTGAAGGCAGAGCTGTGTCAGGTCTCCAGCGAGTACCTGGTATTGGAGCAGTACATGACAGCACTGTATCTGGTATGTGACTGCACAGCGTTACAGCCCTCTAAGCAGTAATAGCAAAGGGAGAGCTCCCGGTAGGACAGCAAATAAATGCCAGATGTTTATAATGAAAGGTTGTATGTGACAGGGAGCCAGGAAAGAGCACTCCAAGGCGGATGATACCGTGTAAGTTGGTTACGAGGTCATGCAAAGATGCCTGCAGCTCCCACGTTGGAACTAGAGGAGCATGAAAGGCAGCAAGCAGCCTCTGTCCTGAGTCAGGGGGAGAGCTAGCAGCACAGTTTACATTTCGTTCTTTAGGAAACTGCCTGTTATGGCTGTTGCATTCTCCAGGTGAGCTGCAGCCCAGGGAGCAGGAAGCCATAGCCAGGAAAGCACGCAGCTATAAAGCCAAACCCTATGCTCCTTCTTCACTCATGGCTATCTCTCTCAGACACAGACACTGTTATTACAGACTTTTACATTTGTCCCAGAGTGACGTAGGCCTTTTAAATCCTGCTGCAATTAGCAAGCCCCATCAGCAAGAACACTGCACACTGTGTCTCTTCAACCAGAGCCTCAAGCTGATAAAGGCATCTTCAAACATAGTATGTTTCCTACATGCAGGAGGATTCATAGGGATTATGTTACCCTTAAGTTTGCTCCTGCAAAGCTCCTGTGGTCCCTACTCTGTTACAAGACATGTCTCATGTGCTGTTTGGATTTGGTATTCCACATCGGGATTGCTATGCAAGATTGCTAGCTTCTCTCAGTTTACGAACCCTGGAGGCCTACTGATGAAAGTACTGCCAGATACAGAGCATGAGGGAGCGAAAAAGGAAAGAATGAAGTATTTACCGGGAGCCCTGGTCTTCCTGTAAGGCCCTGAAACAAAGTACATAGAAATGGTGAAAGTTAGCTTCAAACTCTGAAGAAAGGGCATGATAAAGAGACGAAATCACATGAAAGGGTTTAGGAAACAGAATGGTTAAAAAACTCTCCACAGCTCCTTGACCATGAGCTCTGATTGCTTTGGTTTCCTAATCTCCTGTTTGTGAAGATTTCTCTCCTTTTGGTATGGCTCTACCCACAGCTTTCCACGCAGGCTCTGAAGGTATCTGCAAGTCCACGGAGAACAAGCTAATTACAGGGCCCTGACTTTTTTCCTGATTTTCCATCTGCTAAATATTATTTTTTCATGTATGGAATTGTTGCAATTGCCACAGAAATGTTGCATGTTCAGAAATGGAGAGAAAATGTCCGTGAGAGGATCTTTTCCTTCGGATGTGGTCCAGACAGCAATTGAGTCTGGGAACCTCTGGACTATTGCATCATTTCATCATTTCCTTCCTTCCTTTGCCCCTTTTAGTCCCAATCTCACCAAATTTCTTACATAACTGCGGGTTGCCCCTGTCTTCACCAAAGCATCAACCAATTTCAAGAACATCGGTGGGAGCATCTGTTGGGCAAGAGGAGAGCATGAAGGCCCCTTTGATCACTGGGGTGTTGCTCAGCCATTTCCCTGTATTTTCTCCTGGTCATCCTAGACTACAAGCAGGGCTCAGTGCACTTCTAATGAGTATTTTTGCCCATCCCCAAACTCAAGCTGACACTGGGGGCTAAGCCCTGCTGCCCAATATGCTGTGTTTTGCAAGGTGGGATAAAAAACCAGGAGAGAGTAGTGGGGTCATCAGTGCTTTGGGGTTACTATACAGCACGATGTGTATGACAACCATCCAGGTAGAAGCCCATG
>JANHGB010044359.1:75104-119240 GCA_026283785.1 Coracopsis vasa
TTTTAAAGAGCAATAATTTATATGCCAAAATATCATGACAGTATGAGAAAAAAATTGAGATCCTAGGTGAAAGAACAGGGCCCATCCCTTTAGCACTGACCTGTGCTTGCCCAGGGTAGAATGGTAGGGACAGCTCTAGCTGGACTCCACTTACAGCTCCTCTGGAGCAGTGCTTTCTTCCCAATAACCCAAACCTAACACTGAAATACATCCACTTCGGCAGCTAGTCCTGAAAGCCCCTAGGATCAGCTATTGCTGAAGGTTTGCATGGATCAGAGATTCCAGCTGTAAAATGCTTTCAGACCTTTTGGCCTGGAAGGTGCGATTTTTTGTAAGATTGTTGTCATTAAACAGGGATGTGCTCGTATATCTGTGGGAGTTCAGTCTATAGCATTTTGACTCGATGAAAGGGGAAAATAGGTTGTGCAGCGACTACTTCTCCTCGGAACATCATCTGCAAACCGTTTAAGACATTTTTACATGAACAGATAAAAGATGACTACCGTATGTTTAACTTCTCATGTTCCTCCACAGAAACACAGCATAGTTACTCTATTGTACACGAATATAAACCATTTCCTCTGGAAGGATCGTGCTAGAGACAATATAGCATTTCTTTATAATCCTGAGAGATGTCGATACATGGCCTCATTCCTTGCATTGCTTCTTCTGGTTCACTGTGAGTCTCTTAGTAGCTGTAAGAAAATTCTGCAATAACCTAGCTGTTTTCCTGAAGCCTAAATCATCCGCACTGAGGTTTTGCATTAGCTAACATTTAAAAAGGAAGCTGTCAACACAATTTTTCCTCTGAAATTGATAATTGTGCAGCTATACTTCAAGGCCCAGCAATTCAGAAAGCCCATGAGAGTAGCAGGGAACAAGTCCCTACAGCTCCTGCCATGTGTTTGTGATCTATCTTTCCCTTTGTTGCAAACACGTCTCATTCAGCATGTGGCATCCGATGGATTGAAGCACATACAGCTGATTCCCCCAGGGTATGTGGGGCCTACTACTAATAAATACATGTGCCCCTCACGTTTGCCATGTCCCCGTGCCTGTGCTCCCTCTGTCTCATCACCCTCAGAAGCTGCAATGCAGCCAAGAGCAACCCCACAATAATATGGGTCCTGAACATCCACAGTACTTGCTGTTTGAGAGGTCCTAGGTTGCCAGGCCTGTGAAGGCAGTTACCACATCAGACACCACAGACAGAAGACTTTGCTAGTTCATGGCCTGCAAACTCTGTGTCAACAGCTTCTAAAGCCATAGAGGCTTGGTACTTACAGGTGGACCTGAAAGACAGAAGAAGAAAAAAAACAATAAATATTTTTTAATGCAATAAATCCTAACAAGAAGGATTAGATAAACACATTGTACCATCTTTTGGGGTTGATCCTGATGCTGCTCACATTTGCTGATGTACATCCACAAACTCCCTATTCATTACTTAAGTATCCCCAAAGTTAGCAGCACTGCTTTACGGTCACCAGGAGTGCAGGGCAGCCTCTGAAAGTCCTGTGCTGGAAAGGCCATGCAAGTCAAGCTCTTGACACTGTTAAACTCATTTTGTGTCCTTTGGCAGACAGGGGTCCCCTCCATGAGTGTGACACCACTGAGCCGAGGAGACTTGTTATTTGTGTGACTCTCCCTCACATCCTGCCCACCCCTTGGGGTTGAGAAAGTTGAAAGTGGAAAGGAAAAGAGCCCCTTTCCTGCTAAAATGCCTATGCATTTCCCATCAGTATCGTTGATCTTGCAAAGGCATGAAAAGGTTAATGAGAAAACTACAGCTATTAAGCACATCAGGTACCTTTTCTCTTTAGTGCAAGCTTATTTCCCCCTTTGCTTCTGCTCTGTTCCCATAGGAGCCATTCTGACCCTCTTGGAAGGAATTTCCTCAAATCCTTTGGGTTTATTTTATTTTGGAAAGCTTTTTGGAACCTGGCAATGTGGAGCACTGCATCTCCCTCATACAGAACTATTGTACAGTATATATCAGGGCTTAAACAGCACATTTCTTTCATCAGTTCCCAGAAAATTCCTCAAAATCCTGACAGATACTCTGTGTGTGTGGAAAGAAACCCCTGGACTGACTATTTTGTGGTTTCCTCTCTGTGAGAGAAGCAAGACACACCATAAACTGTCAGGGGGTTCTACATTTTCCATACTTTATAGACACTCTGTTTTCTTTTTTCTTTTTTTTTCCTCTCTTTATGTGAAGTGCCAGGAAGTAAGACTAAACAGCGTAACAGGCGAGCTGACAGATAACAGGCAGTAACCTCTTCTTTGCATGGGAGGTGGATGTCACAGTGAGCACCTGCAGAATACGTCGTCATCCTGAAAATACCCCTGGCTGAAAGTCCACAAAAGAAACTGGAGACTTTGGATGAACAAACATTTTCTGCATTGGAAATCTCCCACTTAGCATGACTCTTTCATACCGAGGACTTCAGCAAGTGGCTTGGCTATCAAGCTTTGGTACCCTAAAATTGCGCTGTAAATGGCACTCTAAAGACCTTTGCTCAGCTTTCATCATGGTTGATCAAAAAAGGTTACCTCCAAAGGTTACCTTTTGGTTAAAAAAAGAAAAAGAATGTTTAGCACATTCATGGTGATGAACAGATAGCGCTAAAAAGCCAACATTCACAGCCAAAAAGCTCAAGAACTCAAAACATCTCCACCCAAATTTAGGGCAGGCGCTCAGGGGGACCCAGATTTGCTCGGTCTGGCAATTGCCTATCACCGGTGTTGGTGCTGAGGTCACTATCCTGCTTGGTATGCCAAGTCTAAACAACAAAAGTGTTTCTCATCAGAAAGTTCATTTTGGAGGGCAAGGTCAGACTCGGATCCAGGAATCTTAATTTATGCCAGACTGGGAGAAAAAAAAGTAATTTTTCCAAGTCTGGCATGCATGACAATAAAGTTCTGTGAGGACTGTTTTGGAGAGATTTTGTTTCAGAGTGAGCACCCTGTCACAAGGTCAATGCTTATAACTTGCCAGTATACGGACTTTATTTCCATTAGCAACACTATAGGCCCATAATAACCCGCCTACCTGTCTGCACAGGGGCAGACTGGGGCACTCGTGGATCGCATGAACCAAACCATTTAGCTGATCTGAAAGAAAAATTTAAAGGCAAACAAGCCCTGAGCCACCCTACCCTTCCACACCAAATGTGACCAGACAGCAGCACAGCGTGTAATGGTATTGCAATACCGCTGAGAGAAAAAACAAGCTTTTGCTTGCTCCAGAAGATACATCCGCAGAGCAGAGTAAATCAGCAATGCCGGCAGCTCTGGTCCCACCAAGCCACACACCCCACAAAGATCAAAGGCAGGAGGCATATTGGAGGCCCATCTTCCTTATATGCCCTCTATAAAATTAATGGTTATGTGAAGGGGCCTGCACAGTCTTGTATAAACACAGCTCAGTGAGCTGCAGGCACACAGTCTTGGCTACAATAAGTCAATCAGTAGAGACCATCCAGGGACTGGGCTTCAAATGCTGGGATCATCCATGTGACCCAGGAGACAGAGAAGTCCTTGGATATAGTCACTTGTAAAAGCAACATTGTCTTGCATGGACTGAAGGAGGAGGAGGGAAGATGCGCCAAGGATAGTGGAGAGGGAGGAGGTGCTGCTGGATAAGCTATTGCAAAGCACTGGGGATTTTACAAAGTGAAATAATGCTTCAGCAAAGTGGATTTGTCATGTTCTGTCACGGTGATTAATGAGAAGGCCAAGCAGAGCTTCTAAAGAGGCTCAATCTTTAACATAACAAGAAGTAACTTAATGCACATTAGAGGAAAAGGCAGGCAAATGAGAGAGGGGATCCTGATGTCTCCACTCTCAACCGCTCTAACCAAAGATGGCCAGTCTGAGACAGCCTCTTGCGTGCAGCACCAGCAGTACTTATGCAATGCACCAGGCTTGCCCCTGGCCAGGGGACTGGCAGAGATACCTTGGCCTGGTCAAGGATGATGGCAATCTTGTGTAAGCCAAGGGAGCAAACACACAAGCCAACCAGGCTGCACAGAACCCTTCATGAAAGCAACATGAACTGTAACAGAATCACTGAAACACCATTGCGTGTTTTTCCCCATGCTCCCTGGCTCCTGCAGTCCCAGGCAGATTGAGGCCGCTGTGCAGAAAGAGGCCTTACTGCCTTCTTTGGTGGGCCAGGCCTTGATGGTGGTGAACTCCAAAATACTCCACAAATGACGAAGTGCAAACAACCTCAACAGCCTCAAGTGCTAATCTCATCAGTGGGGGTTCCTACTCTCCTGTGTCTACAGCAGACTCTTTTTGGGTAAAATAGACGTGGTGCTGCTTAGGAGATGAGCTAACTCCCCTTTCTCTAAATAGCTAGCAGAGCAAGGACAAGAAGTCAAAAGAGCAGGAATCAAAGCTACCATGAACATTTCTAAGCCCATTTCATAGCTAACCCCAGCCTACAGACAGATCCAGAGCTCCCAGACCACCCAATTCCTCTGCCTTGCACAGAACAGGGAGCCCACATTTGTAATTAGCACCTCCAGATCCTGTGTGTTTTGAACCTGATCTTGATGGGACCAGAGCGCTGCTGGTGCTGGCACGTAGGCTACAGCACGACCATCCACCCACGATGAGCAGCTCAGGAAGCTTCTCTCCGTGCCGGTGCCTCACTGAAAGGCACTGGAGGGCTGTAAGCAACTGCAATTGCTGTTTATCCAGCTGCGGGGCTTATCGAGCAGCAGGGGATGGAGGAGGGGATGGAGCAAACGTGTCAGGAGTGGACGAGTGGGAGGAAGCAGCAGTCTCCTGCAAGGAGAAGACCTCCAGAGCACCTTTGAAAACGAACATTGAGAAAACAAAGAATTCTTGTGGGGGTACCCAGCGTCCCTCCAAACATATGGCCTCTGGAAATTAGCACCATCTGCACTGTCCCTTCTCAGCTGCTCTGGCTTTTATGCAGATAGAAACTTTCCTTAAAGAAGCTCTGCCTTTCCTGTAGCCCAAGCGAGCAAATGAGCAGCCATGGTCTGCAGACTGGATGAGTCTACCTTATTGCACATATAGAGGGGGCATATTTGTGATGGACAGCAGGGCCATGCCACAGAGCCCTCTGCTCACTTGCTCTCCACCATGGTCCATTCAACCAGTGACTAACTAAAACAGAACTGCAATGACCCTTTTTCCCTCACCCCCACAAAGAGATAAAAAGCCACCCTCCATGCTGTAGCCTCTTCAGGCTCTGTAGAAGGGATGCTTCTTTTGTAACTGGGTCATATTTATTCTAATCTGGAAAGTCCCATATCCCAGAATATCAGATCTTAAAAGCTGGACAGTATTAGAGAGGGTCTGTGTGGAGTGAGACCTTCTGATGGTGGAGATAGCTTCTGAGACTGCAATGCTCTGTGGACTGATAGGATCACTGAAATGATCCCATCCATTTAAGGGCATTTCCTGACATCTGGAAAAGTGTCCGTTCTTAAAAGGATCTCAAATGCTGTTGCTTAATTTCTTTTCTCTAACTTCTTGGATTCAGGCAGTCCAGTGTCCATAATATGGCTGTCTTCCACCCTGCTCCAAAAGCTCACATATGAGGATTCTTTTTTTGCTCTGTAGAATACACAAGACAAGATGGACAGAGAGGAGCATAAAGATGTTATTGTTGCTCACTTGGGTCATCCTCACTACACACTCCAGCAGAAGAGGAGATGCAAACATGTAATCCATCCCTGTGAGGAAATCCAGCCCTTTCACAGACCCAGAAGGCAGCCTTAAAGAGTTAGAGAGATACAGTTACTTCCTGACATTCAGGACTATGTTAATTGATAATACCATAGCTGTAGCCAGGCAATTAGTTTTGAAATGCTGCTTAAAATGTCAGCAGGCCAAGCACGACCTTACCCAGCGTGGCAGAGATCTCCTTGTTCATGGCTTCATGGACATTCAGCGCGCCATGATCCTATTTTGGAGCCAGCAGACCCCACTTGGGTGCATAGAGCTCAGATGGTAGATTTCACCTATTTTAAAGGCTGGCTGTGCTGCAGTTTTCACACAACAAATCCAGGGTACTCATAGTCTTCTAGAGACCTCTAGAAGTAGGATTTCCATCAGGGGACAATGATACAAGGGGAGGTGGAGGGATCATTAACTTGGAGAACTGCAAATGAAAGGCAAAATTGCCATGTGCCTTGCCATAATTCATTATTATTAGTTGTAGGAAAATTAAAGACAACAGAAATTTTCAAAATAATAAGAGAAATCTTAAACAACAGTGATTACCAAAAACATACCCTCCAGAAATTCTGCTTCAGGTGTTGTTAGCAGACAATCTGAGCGTGTAACTCTCTCCAGAGAGCATGAGCCCCTTGCAAAGACCAGGCCGCTCTGTCCCCAAAACATCCCTCTCAGCCTTTCAGCTACACCCTGCAGAGCAGCAAGAGGTTCTTCAAAGGATCATAGTAATGTTGGACAGGGAAAAGGCTATTTGGATCTCACTGCCAAAAAATGTGACCAAAGCTCAGCTGAGGCATCAGGTTATGCCAGTCACTCAAGCTCGCCTCTGAAATCAAACCCATGACATCACCGAGATTCAGCAGTTAATATCAGCAGCTGTTGAGGATAAAAGTCACTGCTCAGGCACTCTGAGCATCCCAGTGCACCACCACCGCCACCAGCTCCCACCAAGGAGAAGACCTCAAGCACAGCACCGAGAGGAGAAGTCCATGGGAAGCTGTTCCCAAAGCGAACAATGAGGTGGAGCCTCACAGAAAAATTAACTTGAGTAAGCAGTACTCTCGAAAAATAAAAGAGCTTCTGATACTGGAGTTAAGCCACAGACTCTAACTGCATCTCCAAGCATCCACTTGTTTCGAGAAGCATCTGTAAGGACAACAGAAGCCAGTCGGCCTCCAGAGCCAGAAAAATTTGGTAAGGAAAACCTGTACCATTGTAATAAGCATAGCAAGCCCAATAGGCAGATTTAAGTGCCAAAGAAAAGGATTCAACAATAGACAAACAGAAATATTCTGATAAATACAAAAAACAAGTGGCAGGAAAGGGCCAAGAGCTGATGGCCTGCATGGTGCTGGCTGTACCCAGGACAAACACAGCACCCCTGGCTCCACCGGGGAAGAGACAGTGGGATGGATGACACCAGGCAGAACAATGCTTATTTTTGGCAGGCATCCATGGGTCAGCAAGCTCCTTCCAGGCAGCAAACAATCGCATTTGTCCCTGTCATGCTGAAGCACTTAGCACCACAGAAAGCAGAGAAAACAGGGCTGGGAAGGGCGCACGGGGTCAGCTCGCCCAGTGGGATTTTGTGCTTCAGATCTGGAGGCCCCCTCGGGGTTTTCCAGTAGCGGTGCAGAGCCCTGGATGGTAAATTGAAAATGGATGGTCACAAGCTCACTCCACTCCGCCACCTTCTGCCAAAGAATCAGTGAGCCCCCAGGCTTGTGTAAGCCACCAGCCATAAACTGCTGCTCTTGACTATCCCCCTTCCTCTTCCCCTTCTGCTTCCCCTGAGCAAACCAAACAGAGATTAAAGGATTCCTGGGGAACGAGAAAGACATGAAATTGAGGAGGGAACATCTTCAAAGCAACCAAAAGAAAAACGTCTCTACCTAGCCCATTTGGGCAAATATTTCCCTAACCTGTTGCTGTCCTCTGGGGATGGAGACACTGCACTCTTCCCTAGTGATCTGATCCAGGCAATACCCATGCCCTGACTCATAAGGTCATATTTATTATCTTTCTTAGAGACTACCCAAAATTTCCAGTGTTGTTGTTGAAGACAGTCGATGACCTTTGATGCACAGCAAACCCAAAGAACAGCTTTTTTTATTTCTCTCCTTTTTGCGGTTACCTTTTATATGTTTGAAGTCTGCTGTCCCATTCCCCAGTCTTCTCTTGTCTTTAGACTAAACAAAACCTAATTCTTTCAGTCTCTCCACAGAGGCCAAGTTTTCTGGACCTCTGGTCATTTTCACTGGTCCCCCTCAGGGGCCCATTTGCCTCCTGAACTGTAGCTCTCGAATAGAAACCTGTGCTCTGGCTCATTGCAAAAGTCAATGGTAGACAACTTGGTAAAGGCAGAAGACATGGTGTCTATTTAGCTTATCACAGAGCGATACCGAGTCCCTCCCCATCACCACCTCTGCCTTGCCCTTACCTTCTGAAATGTCACATGTCCTCTACCAGCCCTCAAAGGCTAAGAGATTTCTTGCAGTGCTTCTCTAGGAACCTGGTGTCTTTGCTGTCTGGTGTGACCAGCTGTCATGGTCCAGTGAGGAGAAAAGTCTCCTTCTCATTCACAATGAACTTCTTCAGCATTTTCTTGATGTCCTTCATAGTCCCACTTCCAGCTCCTTCTGTGTATTTGAAGTACACCTCAAATACTTGGGCATTTCCACAAGACCTGGCAATTCTTAGTCTGAGGACACACATGCCAATGCAACAAGCTATCACTCCAGTAAAACCTCACTCTTGGCAGAATAGACGCTTGATAGTTTCTCTGCAGCTCCCACCGTACATCCTCTAACACATACTATTCCATGCCAAGAATATGAAAGGTGGTGTCTGAAAGCTCAGGAGATCCAAAGCAGTTTGAAAACTGCAGCTGGTTGTTAAGAAGTCTGATATTTCTCCATCAAGGAGCTGACTGCTTCTTCAGCACTCAGTCAGGCCCTGTACAAGTCTTATTCCTCAGAGAGCTGCAGAATTAGGAAGGAACCACAGGGAAAAACTGGCCAAAGTAAATCATGGCTGGGTAAAGAAAAAAAAAAACCTGAAAAATCCACAGCACTTTTACTTCCTGCTGAAAATTACAGTCTCTCATAATGTGGTTGTTGGGGAAAAGTAGAAAGTTGGAACATACTATAGTTAATAAATATTTAAATAAATTCTCTGATCATGCACTTAAAATGTAAATGATACATTTTACTTTTCAGATTGCATAGATTCATTTTCTTCCTGTATCTTTTTTGCAATTAACAGCTGATTTTAATATCTAGTGTATTGCTGCACCCCTCACCCCTCACCAATTCTTGTTATTCTTCCCTCATTTCCATCTGCTAACTCTTTTGTTCTTCCTTCCTCCTTCCAAAATACTTTACAACTTTTATAACAGCAAATTCTGTCACCTACCGGGGGAAGAACAAAAGACCATTGTGTTCAATTTATCTTTTAATAGACTCCTTCCTTAAATACCTCACGGACTGCCAGTACTGTCTTCCAGACCCTGTCTCACACCCTTTTGAGTTATTAAATATTTGGGAGGGTCTTTCCTTTAACCAAGACATTTTTCCACCCGAGGTGATTGATAGCTCCCAGTTACCACTAATTACCCTATCAGCAGTTGGACATAAGCCTAGCCACAGCACTCTTCCTCCAGAGGCCAGCAATGCATCCCTGTCACTCTTTATCTTCTTCTTCAAGGATGGAACAAACTGACTAATTAGAGACACCATAAACTCCTCCTTCAGGCTCTTTTCTGATGTGTTGCCTTGTTTCCAAAGAGAGCATGTGGAGGAGAGCAGGGCTGATGCTAGTCCTTTCAAAAGGAACAATGCAATGGGTTTTCTGAGCCCAAGTGGGTCTGCTCAGCATGCTTTATTGTGCAGGAAGAGAAGAATTCATTCATCCAAATCTAGCAGATGATTTCTTAGCGCATCTTGAACTCTGAGAGGTTTGTCTAGTTTGCCTACCCCCACACAGGGCTCTGTCTAGTAGGAGCCAGACTGGGTAGCACGCACATATGTTACAAGAGACAACCTATGGTGGCTAACAGGGACAAAAGTATTCATGGCCTTCCTTATCTAGAATGAAGGAAAGCATCTGGTGCCAAACCCAGATGCTTTGCACAGCACACACTACAGAGAAAGCCATCGGACAAAAAATAATGCTCAAACTGCTGCCTCCCTATAGAGTGTGGACTGGAAAGCACCTGTATTCTCTCGTCTCCTCACTGTGGCAAATTTGACTCAATTAATAAGTTTGCTAAACTCTGTAAGGACCTCCGTCTTTTTTGAGACTCAAAGATTTTTCTTATTTAGGCATACAGGTGCTTATTTTTTTAAGGTAGGGAGAGACCCCATTATAATCTCAAGAAGAAAAGAAATCACAATGAAAGTGGAAGAAATATCTTCCCCTGCCTCTGGAGCAGAGAAGAAGTAACCTGGAGGAAAACCAGTCAAGTTCAGAAACTAGTTACTCTGAAGCTCTTCCTCCCAGATAAAAGGAAAAAGGCACAAGGGGAAAACGGCATTGTATTTACAAAGAAAATTCTCCTAAATACATGGAGGAGGTGTTAGATATGCGCTCCAGGGACATACATCTGGCAAAAAACTGGTGGGGCTTTAGACACTGCTAAAGAGCCCCACATCCTACCAAAACAGCAAGCCCTCCCTATTCTAGGAAAAACAAGCAAAGAGAAAGAATGAGGGCTGAGGTCTGCAGCAGTTTGCTGCATGGGAAAGGCACATGGAAAAACCCACGTGGAGGAGGCAGCAATGGCTGAATGCATGCCAAAACATGTGGGACCAGTGACAATGCATGCCCCGCACCAGCCCTTGATCCAAGAGTCACACATTTGTATCTTCGTTTCCTAAAGGACCTGAGAGCCACTTCCCATCACTATCCCAAGAAACTCCAGGACCCCTGCTCATTAGGAGTCGGGTTAACGCAACAGTAGAGCACAGGGATCTATACAGGATGGCTTTCAAATTCAGGGAGAGAAATATTTGCAACCACACCTGATAACCCCCATCCCCTCCTGGTTTTCTAGGAAAAAAAAAAAAAAAACAAAACATTAAAAAAACACAACAAAACAAAAACAAACAAACAAACAAAACCCCAAAAACAAACAAACAAAAAATTGCTATAAGCACACAGTTCATCCATAAGCAAAAAATCACCACACACATGAACTGGAGGCAAACTAAGAAACACGATACTACATCTTTCAGAAAAACACATTTCTTTCCCCCTCTCCTTCTGTTTTTAAGCCCATGTTAAATCCCATTGCACAGGGGATACCAACAGCTTCACAATTCCACAGCTTCTCCCTGGATTTTGGACAGGTCAGGGCTGGGTGTATAGCTGCCTGGTGCACAGAGGGCTAAAACATGGCTCCCTCGCTATGGCCAGGGCTGTGCCACAGAACCATAAGCTCTATGGGGTGCTTTTGGGGTTTCAAACCCTCTTTCATCTGTGTTGCAGTTGTATATGGTAGCGTTTAAGGAAGAGTTAATCTGTAGGCAATGACTGCTGTTTCGGGAGACAACTACTCCCTCTGCCAAAATCCCTCTAATAAGTGGCTAGTATTTAAAAATTAAATTAAAAAAAAAAAAAAAGGCAAAAAAATAATCCCAGCCCATTGTGCTTCAGCTACTTTAGGGACAAGACCAACACAAAACTCCTAGCAGCTGCCATCGCCTCCAGCAACATCTCCTCCCTTGGACAGCATCCTCTATGATGTTAGATGAGGAAAAGCAAAGAGCAGCCACTGGGATCCAGTCATGTCCACCCATCCAGTACTGGGTTAAGCCTCAGGAAGACCCCTTCCCAAAGGCAAAGCACAGCCCATGGCCCTCTACCTGCTGCTGATTGAGCCACATGTCAAGGGAAGCCTGGTGTGGATGGGATCGCTGGGTGGTCCCCAGCATAGCACACATGCTGCCCTGAGCAATACAGAACCATAATAAACAAGTCTCTCGCATAAAGCTCTGTCAGTTCAAATTCCAGCTCAGTTGATATAATCTTCATCTTCTCTTTGAAAGAAAGGAAAAAAAGAAAAGCAAAAATTAAAAAACAGGCATCCTAAGGGAAAGGAGTGAGGCAAGAGATGGATTGATACAGCCCGTGTGTGTCTCAGCCCCCCAGCGTGGGCAAAATGTGCTGTTAATCAGCCATCCCCCTGGGAATATGCTGATTTAATTACCTCCTGCTTGCACAGTCCGGCTGCAATGCTGCACGCCCAAGACATCGCATGAGGAAGAAACAGACACCGAGCCTCGGCAGCCAGGTTGGAACACAATGGGTGAGGAGAGCAGGAAGGTTTGCAGAGCAGGGGGTGAATTGGTCTGGGGAGGCTGTGCGAGTGGTACAAACCCATATGTGTAAGAGGCAGACATCACCGAAGAGCACACCATCACCCTGTGAAAGCCACCGGCACAGCAGCAGGGATGGATGTATCAAGGAGTAACCTTTCTCTTGTCTGAAACACAACCTTATTTTGGGGAAAACACAGCAAAGATATGCAATGGGCAACAACTGGATTTCCAAGTAGAAAAGCGGAGAAATAGCCAGACAAAATGAAGGGGAGATGTCCAGTTAAGCAGGCATCATGCCACAACCAGCTCTCCCTCAGAGTCTGCGTGGCACAGACTCCACATGTGAGCATGCCTCTCCAACCCTTCGATTGTCATGCCACCAGCATTTTGCAACGTCAATCTCGGACACATCGGAACATCACTCCAATGCAGGCAAATTTTTTCCAGGGCTTATGTTTCACAATGGTTATGAATGTCAAAGAGGCAGTGCGCAGAGGAGCAGAGACCTGGTCCTGCTCCTGGAAGGGGAAAGCTGCGTCAAGTGCATCCACCCTCAAAGTAACTCACTGGACAGTCACGTTAAAGCGTTTTGAGCACAAGACGTGGGTTTCTCCTCTTCCACCTGGGGGACAGCTAGATATTTAATAATTAATGGCTGTATGCTTCCTTGCGAAGGCTGACGCTTAAAGCGTCGCTGCATCTTTAACGGCTGCCAGCGATGGGAAACTCGTTGGAGTGTGTGTTCGGAGGGGAAGAAGGTTAAGATGATTAACTGGTGCTAACAAGTTTAGGATGTGGAAGAAGTATTTTCTTGGACGTCCATCAAAGAGAGGATTGAATGTTCCCTGGCGGGGGAGGGCATGGGGGCTGGTATGTGTTTAACAGATGAGGTTTCTGCCTCCCAAAGTCCGCCCAGCCCAGCATGATGCAACCTCTCTCTTTTAAACTCTGCCTCTCCCCCTGTACCATCAGCTGTACCTGTGTTCCCAGCCTGGCACAGGGGCTGAAAGATCACGGGGAGGAAAGCCGCCCCTCCACTCTTCCTGTGCCCTGGGGCACCCTTTGGGCACCGGTAGATCTCCCTGTCCCTTGGCCCTCATGGGGAGAAGGCGTGGGCAGATGCCCGGAAGAGCCAAGAGGGAATCGAGTGTCACCACACCGAAACCCAATGCCCCAGATGGAAGAGCTCCTCCTGGGCCCCTGCATCCTGCTGTACAACCCCACTCTCTGCCCTGCCTCAGAAATGCCGGACAGAACAATCCCTGCCACCGGCCAGGCCAGCAGCCTGCTTTTTGCCCTCGATCACAGGCTAACATTAGTGCTGGAGTGAAGTCTCTTTGCAAACAGCTTTGGAGCAAGCCACTTGGCGCCCACATCTCCCTTGTCCTGTCCCTGGTATTTTCGGTGCTCTCCGCCGGCTGGCGGGCGCCCATGCTTTGCGCAAGGGGCTTGGACACCGCCAGGCACCATGCCCCGCCGTCGAGCCTGGTGACTGGTGCGACTCGCCTTCATTCCTCTGGCCGCCACAAAGCTGCCAGGATGGGCAGCACACGCGAGACTCACGTCGCAGGGCCCGGACATGCGTCAGCAGCTGACGCAAACCAGCCCGGCCATGTGCACACAGCTCAGGCCTGGGAAAAATCCTCCACCCCGGTAGCGCGCTAGCACTGAATCAAAGCTGTTGCCGTACAGTAGCAGTGCAATGTGCTCGTCGGGTTTCC
The DNA here is from genome assembly GCA_026283785.1 of Coracopsis vasa. NCBI lineage: Eukaryota > Metazoa > Chordata > Aves > Psittaciformes > Psittacidae > Coracopsis > Coracopsis vasa. The sequence continues at coordinate 88,870 of JANHGB010044359.1, forward strand.
CCAGCCAGCTGGGATGTTTTTGCCTTCCTTTGTCAAGGCACTGATTTATGCCCATATGTACCATATACATTGTAAGCACAGGCACGCAATGGTGTAAACACTTCTACAAAACATCTGTACACAAACCCGTGAAATATGCAGAAGCTCCCTGCTGCAGCCCTCAACATGCATCCCAGGCACCCCAAAGGCAACCTGTCAGGCCTCAGTCTGTGTGCAGGGCGCCATTCACCACTGGACCAGTTATTTGGATGTGTCCTATCAGGGGTGGTAAAGGTCACAGAGGGACTCATACCTGATATAAATCAGCACAGCCACAACAGTTTTCTCTTGCATCAGTATTTCAAGCTGGAGCCCACCACGGCAGGTATCTGCTCTTGTGCAGCGCTGAGCATCTATTCCTCCCTTCAAAATCTTCATCTTTTCCACACATTTAATACTTGATGTCTTTCTCTGCATCATGAGTAAGAGGCCTGCTTATCCCTGATTCTGAATGGAGGATGACCTTACCAAACAGCCAAGGCTTATCCGGGACTACGATATAACACATGGGATATAACATACAAGCACCATTGAAGTTAATGATTGTACCACTGGGACTCATGCATACCTGGACACAAATGCTCACTGTTTACACCTCTGGGGAGAGCTCACCCTCCAAAGGAAAAGACACGCAGCAATTCTGTGAGTTTGGGAGATTTTCCTTCCACCTTCCAGCCAGTTTAAAATAAAAAAATAAAAAAAAAAAGAAGCTTAAAATAAGAAGTTTGAAATAAGGAAGCACATAAAAGGGCAAAGAGAGGAGCCCTGAGGCATGCAGGAGACGGGCCTGAACATGGTAAGATGAAATTATACAAACAAGCAGATGAGTATAAATAAACAGGCCACCCTCTTGCAGAGCACTTGTGCCCATCATTGTGCCTCAGCGCCTTCCTTTGTTAATGCATTGATGTTTCCAACCATATTTTGGATAAAGAAGGAAAGGCAGAGGTTTTTGCCTTCCTAACTCTATTGGAATGGTATCATCATAAGCATGTGCTAGCCCTCCAGCCATTTTGCAGACAAGACAGTGCTCACAGCTCTATTAATGGCTTACATGAGCCCTCCTAGTCTGCACTGCGGAAACAACAGCAGGCTCATTAAAATCAAATAATGCTCCTTAACAAAGTCACTTTAGATCCCAAATACAGACTAAGTTGGATGAGTTGATGCTTAGACGCATAAGGAGCACCCTTGCTCCCTCTTAGCATTCCTCAGTCAGCTTCAGGTGACAAAAGCCAAGGTGGGAGTGCCTTCTCAGGCAGCTCCAGGCAGCTGTGCAAGAGCACAGCTGTGCAAGAGCTGTGCAAGAGCACAGCTGCCTACGTGTTCAGAGAAAGAGAGCTAAGCCACCAAACAAGCTGTTTGTTTGTTTTTTTCTGAATTGTTCATCCCCATCTATTCATAACTGCTCACAGAATCTGTGGAATTCGTTGTGTGGTTTGCATCTTCAAAACAAATGAAACAACAGTATGTCTAAACCAAACAAACCCCAACCCAAAATACAGCCAGCAGGCCAGGGCGCATGAGCAACCTTAAAGGATGAAGTCTGTGTATACACTCTGGAGGGGCCAAAAAATGTGGATAGGGGGAACATATTTAAATTTCAGGGAATTATGGAATTCCCAGGGAGATTTCTTACAAAGGAGAGAAAAAAAGAGAAGTATTTAAGCAATGATTATGCTGCAATTTTTCTTCCAGATGTGCCATGCCATGGGGATGCCGTGCTAGCAGATCACAATTTCTGACATAGCAACATGCTGCTCTGGCTGCGGTGTTATCCGATGCCCATCCATAGCAGCCCAAGCACTGCTATCTCCACTGCTCGGCTCTCTCCGGCCAGCCCGTCTGCGAGGGCTTTGCCAGTGCATTCAAAGGAAAAAGGCAATTCAGAAAGCTCAAAGCTTTTGGCAAGGAGTGGCTGCTTAAGACAAACGTCCTTTTTTCCAGTTTTTTGGTTAGATGTTGTCAAATACTGCCTTTAGACACTTAAAACAGAGAACAACTTTTGCACAGTCAGCATAGAAAACCATCCTGACTTATCATCCTGAAAAGGGGTCAAAAAAAACCCCACAGCCTTTCAATTAGTTCAGCACACCTCCTGACAGGAGGGCCACTGGAACGGGTGTTTCATTGCACACTCCCACCTCACACTCCTCATGGCTTTGAACCAGGACCACTGACACAGCTCATGGCTGCCAGCGTTTAAATAGCTGGGGTGACCTTCCCATACCCTTTCCCCAGACCAGGGACTCCAAACATCTCCTTCACCTCTCAGGGCTCACTGGTGTGTTCAGGCTTTTAACCTCACAGAAACCCTCAGATTTGTCAGAGCAAGCTGAAAAAGGATTGCATTAAGAATGACAGCAAGAAACCAGGAAAGCCAGGAAAACAACTTGGCAAGAGGCAGAGCATCCGGGTGAGGTGTGGAAGTGGGGAGCAGGCAGGACTCCGGTGCTGCCCATGGTTTTGGCTCACCTCCCTCAGAGGTGTTTGGAAAGGAGATAAGAATTCCAAGGGAGAAACAGATGCATCCACTTGGGTGCAATCTCCTGCACAGGTGATGCAGAGCCAGGGCTCAGCCCGCACTGCCAAGAGGTCTCTCCTGCTACAGCCATCCCCACCAACCCCTTGTTCACCAGCCTGTGTCTTGCCCTTCCCAATGTTTCCTGCTTGCTGGCTGCTTGCGGGGCCAGGCAGGGGTCAGGACGTGGGAAATCCTGCCACCTCCTGCCAGATGGCCCTGCCGGCTCTGGGTGACACCTCCTGGGTGGGAGCCAAAGCCCCACTGCAGCCCCGTACTGGGTTTTTGCTGGCCCACTCCAGCAGCTGCAGCTGTGCCAAGAGATCCAGCTGGCATGGGATGGGTGTACCCAAAGGTGCAAGCAGAGGATGAGCAGGATGCCTGGACTGAGTGTGCACACCATGTGGCCCACAGCTGCAGGGTGCAACTGGCAGCTCCTGCCAGTATTTCTGTAAGGTCAATCAGAACTGAAGAAAATGGCCAAGCAGCTTTTCCTGAGTCTTGGGCTGGGGCAGATAAAGAACATGCGTGAGGTTTTGTAGAAGAATGTCCAGGGCACATTCTCTTGCGAATTCCCTTTGCAATTCCCTTGCAAACAATGCCAAGAAGACCCCAGTTCCTGACCAATACCAAAATCCTAGCAGCTGCCCCACACCGCCTTCTAAGCCCCTGTAACAGCAGAAGGTACATTGGTTTGTGACGGGGTTGTGCAACCTCCATCTGACCACCAATCCCACTCCCGAGGAGCCCATAGGGCTGGAGCTGCCTCCTCCCGCAGCCCAGATCCCTCCTCTGCCCCCAAGTGCTGCCACGGGGAGGGATGGAAAAGCCATTCGGCATCCCTCCGAGCTGCTTCCTTGCCTGCATGGCTGACCGCCTGCAGCACTGCAGGCTCCCAACCTGCCGGAGGAGAAACTGGACCAAAACAAGCATTGCGGGGGCAGGGGGAAAGGAGCCAACTTCTTTTACTTTTTTTTTGTAAGGGATATTGAAGACTGGAGCAGAGAGCCAGCAAAGTGAAAAATGGCCACATGGGGACTGCGAAAATAGGAGCTGAAGAGAGGAAGATGGGAAAGGTCTAATAAAGAGAGTAACAGTATATAAAATACACAAGCGCCCACCTCCGCCAGGAAGGCTGTGGGAGAGGGATTTGGTGGTAATCCCTGGTTGTTTGAGACTATCCAGGCCGACAGCGTCTGGATCTGCATATAGATCTGGATCAGACCAGGAAAGGTTAGGTTTTCACTCTGTCAACCTGAAACATGAGGCTTTTCCCTTGCAGCATTTTGTACAGAAATCAAAGGAGGGCAGTTAGCTGTGAGAGGATCCTCCAGCCGCAGGTAGCTCTCAGCCACATCCAGATTCCATGTGGAGAAGAAATATTTCCCTCATCTGTGCAAAAGTCACAAGGGGAGGCTTGCTTCTAGAAATCAGACCCATGGTCTCACCAGCATCTGCTCACACCCAGAAAAACTCCCCAAGTCTCATCCCAGCTCACAATGACCTTGGATCAAAACCTGTGCTGAGCTCCCTGTCCACGCTTGACCCAAGTGTGGTGCATGGCCTGGGGTGGTGAAGAGCTGGGTACAGTCATTGGTGCTGTTGACGCCTTGGGGCCCTTTTCCAACCTGCGTGAAGCTGTTGCAGATCAGTCTGGCAGACAGTGGAGACAGAAGGAATCACACAGGTTAACTATCAGACGAAGAGAACTGCATTATTAATTACCCAGGAAGGTTATGCTAACCTTGGGGGTTGTGTCCTCTCTGCTGAGACACCAGTGGAGAAGCCCATTGCGACCTCTGAGCTCAAAAACCACAATGCTGAGGAGTGACATCTCGCTCACAGGTAGTCACACCCAGCCCCAGCCCAAGTGATCTGAAGCAGCAACTTCCCAGATGAAGGAAACTTACATTTCCTTATCATCTGCTATAAATACAGCTGCACTGTTTTCCTGACCATGTTATTCGTACAGTCCTTATCACACACACTCAGATAGCCAAAACACAGTCACACACTTCACAGTCTTCTTGCTCCTCAATTCTGACCTTTTCCAAGCCATTTATATGCGCAACCCCACGTCTCCTGAAGCTCTTCTACGGCAATGGGTGACACTGCCCAGGACCTCCACATCTGAACAGAACAGGTCAGTAAACAAGCTTGTCTTCCTTTTCCCCTACTTTGCCATGCAGGGACCTAGCTCACAGCTAGGGAAGAACTCAAATGTCACCTCTGATAAACGTTTATTTTTGGTGAGGAACATAATGTGTTTAGAAGCAATGGGCATGCGCCAAATCTTGCAACATCTTGATTCTTCTCAGTGCTTCCTAACACCTTGGTCTTCTGCTAGGGTCACATTGCCTGGTCCCTAGGGCATTTGAAAAACAAGGGGAAAATACATTGAAGAAAAGGATTCCCAAGGTCTTGGGCTGGAAGAGAGGCCACATTGAAACAACGAAACAGTGCTTTCAGGTAGCCTGTTTTGCATCAGCCTGGAGACCAAATGGAAACACCCCATAGGAAAGGGTCTGAGATGAGACAATGGCTGACTGAATGAAGGCGCCTTCATTTCTGTATTGCCCAAAGCCAATCAAGAGTTCACCTGCCACAACATCACCTTTGGAACATAGCTTCTTCTCCCTTGACTGATTAGCTGGCAGGGGGGGGGAACGTTTTACAAGTAGTTTCTGTATCCATAGCATATTTGATGAAGACAAGCAAGTCTGACAGGCAAAAAGGAAGCCTGAACATGAGACATTTTGTTATTGTTCTCTTGAATCAAAGCTGTCCTTCAGAAATACTATGAGCTTAATGGAATGAGCATTATAACCTAAGTGTTATAAGAAATACAGCACCAACCACTGCTGAGGCTTCACAAGGGATGTATCTGTAACCAAGTATTAAGTTGTTTATCCTGAAATACTTGGGTAATTAACCCATCACACACATGGTGTAGGGGGTCACATTCAGATGGCATCAAAAATCAGTGAATCTTTTTTCCCTGCTCTGCATTCAAGGTCTAAGTTTCATTCTCCAAGCTGGCTCAGAAACACCAGGAAGATATTCATTCCTGTGGTTTTATGGCATTTCGATGTCAAGTCTAGGCAGAACTTGAAAATGGAGTAGTGCTATGATTTGTATTCCCATTGAAGGAAAAAGGTTGAAATTTAAAAACAGTTGAACTCAGTTTTGATCTGATCATTGGAGAAAAGATACTAGGAAGACATTTCATTTGTACTGTCTTCTAAATTTAAACCAGAATAGTTTCTGGGTTTTTTTTCTTTCTGGTACTAAAAAGAAAGTCCAACAGTCTTGATATGGACTAGTCAAATCAGGCACTTCCCAATGATCTACAAGTCTGGATCCTGGATTTTAGTTCCTTTCCATCACAAACCAGCACAGCCTTACCTCTTCCTTTTAAGAGCTACTACCTTACAAATCCATTTTAGTCTGACAAGAGACTATACCTCCTATGTCTGTACACAGATCTAAATGTACTGATTTCCAGACAACATTACCTACATCAAAGACAGCCCCCTTCATCATTTCATCCACCATTATCCTACTGTTGATCACACTTAAACACACTCCAATATGTGTACCACCAAACACTGTCAAACACCTCACATAGGGGCACCAAAGAGAACCAAATGAGACACTATAGAAAATGGAAATGACACTTTCAGATGCTCATCCAGACACAACTTTCCCTGCTTCTTTCTTTTGAAGATGAGCTTCAGCTACTCAGTTTGGACATACACATTCAAACACTCCCAAAACTTTGACTTTGGATGTGAGTGGTAGTTGGTACTTCTCTGGTTTTGCTACACAGTCAAATGCATCAAAAGACAATGAAGAAGGCTGAATGATTCATGCTAAAAGAATGAAACGCCATTCACAAATGTTTTGTCACTTATTGTATTGAAACCACTTCTGAAGATGTCTCAGAAAGCCTTTTGATATTAGCATGATTAAAAACATAACAAAATTAAGCAATCCCATAATATTTCTGTATGTTATGTGAGTGGGACCTTGAGTGACCACTTCATTCAACCCCCTGATAAATGGCTGCTTCTAACAGAAGGCTGTTATTCTGCAAGATGCCTCAGATAGTTGTACAACACCAAGGAATTCAAATCTTCTCGTCCCAGAGGCATTTTGGCTCACCAAAATTAAGCTGTTCGGCTTTAGTGTTGGGTCTAGCCTACATGTTTCAAACCTTCTCAAGTCAACCAAGAAAGATGCACCTCCCAAGAGCTATTCTGCCCACTTTAAAATTGATGGCTGAAATTAATGGGAACATTTGCCTTCTTAATGTATATTTCTTTCCTTACTTACTACCTAAACATCTGCCTGGATGTCTTTTTTCCCGCTGTGTCTGTCATATGAGAAAGTAGATTTACGTATGTACCCAACTTGTTACACACATCTCCATATTGATTTCCTATACCTCAAGCACACTATTATGCAAGCATGCATAATTTTACGTTTGTATACCCCACAGCATTATAAAAGCTTCCAACAAGATGTAGATAAAAAAAGCCCTTCCAAAGTGCAAGCCATCCCAGATCCCTACCTGCTGGGCAGTTGCATTGCTGGTGTGTATCTCGAACTTCTCGATACCTTGGCAAATGGAACTTTAATTTCTGTCAAGGGAGAAAAAGGAGCAAAAGGGTTCATCAATAACATTGAAACCAAAGCCTCAAATTCTTAGAAAAGTGGGACTGGGGGATGCTGCCTGAGCAGAGATGGGAGAGACAGACCAGAACAGTTTGGGAACATAGAAAGGCATTAAAGTTCATAGCCTTGAACAAGAAATGTGGGGTTTGATTGGAAGCAGGCTGGGGGAATTTCGTAATGGCCTCCAAATGCGGTCCTCCTGACAGGCAGGCATTACAAAATCAAGAGCCAGCAGCGGGAATAAAGAGGTGACTGTGTCCTCATGAGAAAGCCACGCTTTTCAGAAGACCCACACAACAAATGAAAAATGGAGCTCTGAGGCAGGTACTCTTCCCCCCTGCAGCAGACTCCTTATGCTCATGGAGACACCTGGACAGATGAAAGGGTCCCACTGAAAAATTGTGGCTGAAGGCGGCCTGAAAACAGCAGCAACATTTCCCGAGACCTTCAGAGCTGTAAAGCTTTATTTTTCTCCAAGTGTGGAACAAGAAAAAATCCATCAAGAATTTCCACAAGGTGGAACGATGTCAAAATATTAATTTGCAGTGTGTTTGGATTTCTAATGGTGCTGGTGTGTCAGTCGTCTGCTTTCTGGCCCTGAGTATCTCTTTAAGGGGAGATAAGCGTCCATCTGAGGGCACCCCATCTTCCCTCACTGGAAATGTCATTAAAATTGACCTCTGTCCTTAGCAAAATGCATTTTAGGGCAAGCATCCACACCAACACTCATAGACTTTATTAAAATAACTGCAATTAAATGAAGAAAATGCAAATCTATCCAAATAAGTTATTCATTAATGCTTGTGAACTGCACTTGGTTAATGATTTTAGATGATTTGAAAAGACTGAGCTGCCGGGGTGCCTGTGCTAAAGTGTCACTTCCTCTTCCCTTCTAACTCTCAAGCCCAACTGTTTATCCCAGTTGGGCCCTTTTACTGTCTGACCTACTTCAAAACCAGGGTCAACATTGTCAATAAGACAGCCTTATGTTGGGCTCAACAGAAGCCCCTGCTCAGGATCGTACAGAAATGGCTTGATTTTCACAAGTAAGTGAGCATCTTCCAGCAAGAAGGCATCCATTTTGGGGAAATTTATTTTAGTAAGGAAAAAAATAAAGCAACACATTTTTGCCTGGGATGAGAGAAGGCAGAACTAGCTGGAACTGTTCCATTTTTTCGCTTTGAAAGGACTGGCTTCCTTATTGCAAGTCAAAATCAGTAAGGGTTGTTGTGACTGACTAGAAATTGAATATTTTCAAAGCTTTGTTTTTTATTTTGCATGGTAGACTGAAATGTTTTGATAGTGAGTTGATTTGATATCAAGGCAAGGAGAGGGTTTCAGGCGAGGAGAATTGCCAGTTCCCATACAGCATTTTATCTCTGTTTACCTTCACAGTTTAAAAGCACAGATATGCGAATCTCTGCATTTGGGCATGTTCCCATGTAGCTGCCACCCCCAGATGGCATGGCTGTGCTCCGCAGCACTGCCCAGCTTCAAATATTTTGTGCTAATGGTCAAACATGGGCACAAATAGGACAGCAGAGCCTTTATTTGGGCACTTTCACTGGTATGTAGATATATGCATTCCCATTTCCATCTACACATGTGCCAACCAAAATGTCTGAACACAAGCCTGTCACGTTTGGGTGGGGCTCCCATGATTGGCAATCAGGCTTAGCACAGGGGAGGAGCGATTGTTCATTTCCTAACCAGTGAAGGTCCGAACACCCTTGGCTGCAGTAGGGCCCTTCATAGGACTGAAATCTGCAAGGAAACATGCAACAGATCCCTGCCCGTCAAGTGCAGAGGCACCCCAGGGGCCAAGGGAAAATGGAAAGGGGAGGAAGCCAGAGTTATGGCATGCTGCAAGAAGCCTTGTTTGGGTTGCTCTACTGGTGCTCAAGGAGAGGGGCAGTATAATTGGACTTACTAGGGAGGTGATGACCCAGCAGGGCTTAAGCATGACCAGGAGAGGAATGGGAGCAATAGCATTTCCCCACAATTTTATCTGCTAGGTGAGGGTAGTGGAAACACCTGGGACAACTGAAACAGCCTTCTCAAGGATGAGAGCCCCTTGGGAGGAAAGTGCGGGTACTGCTGAGCAGGGCTAAGGGCACAGCTCCAAGCACTGGTACTGTGCGGTAATTGGGCATTTTCCCCATCCCCAACTATCACAGTACCTCCCTAGATCCCAGGAGCTCTGCACATCCCTGGGGAGTGCAAAGGGCAATGATGCCATGGGATTGCTCACCTTCAGTGGGAGGCAAAACCTACCGGGAATTCAGGAGCACTGGAGTTCACTTTCCTGCACAGTCTATTAAACAAACACTGACTGCAAGAGAAAAACTCCTTGGCTTCTGGAGACCTCGGTTCAAATTTGGGTTGATATGGTGAAACAAAACATGTTCCTGGCATTTTTTGCTTCCCTTATTTTCAGTGTGCAGAATACCACCTGGTCCAATAGGAGAAGCTGGCTTTGCTCAGGAGAGCAAAGAGAAAGGTCTTTCCTCTAAAACTGGCCTTTCCAAGAGAAAACTTTCATTCCCAGGCAACACAAAACAATTCAATTCTAGGGCAAGGCTGACTTCTGTAAGCAGAAATAAAAGAATGTGGTCTCTGAGAATTCAGTGTTCATGATCTCCTTTCTCAGATATGGAGTTTGCTTTTTCACCTGGGGAACACCTAGATCATGAAGTATCAGAGCAGCAACCAGCTACCTCTTGCCCTGGCAGAAATGCTGAGAACATTTCTTACAGAGAGGTTTGCCAGCATAGCCTTCTTGCTCTTGCCTGTTGTGTTTTTCAGTGACACAGCTGCTGCACTTTCCCCTGCATATATGAAAATGATCAAAAAAGCCTTTGCCAGCACTGGGCCCAGAGCTGATCAGTTCTGACATAGGGACTGTGCACCTCTGTGCATCACTTGGTGCAGAGAAGGGGAAAAACTCTCTGTCTGCAAGAGGGAAAGGCCAGAAGGGTTGGGCTGAAACACTGCTGGAAAAAGGCAATAATGCCAGTGCAGGCTTTTCACATGAGTTTTGTTAACTCACCCCTAGCATCACACGACAGGGATGGCTTGGGTGGACACAGCAGTGAAAGAGAGACCTTTCCTGACACTAAAGGGCCATGGCTGTGGCCTCCTAAACCTTGCAAGTGCCTGTCTATTTCGGATGGGCACTTAAGATTAGGTAAAAGAGAAGGCACTTCTTCAAAGGGGGCAGATTAATAGCTCTTTAGCAGAAGTAGTTGTTTGCAGTCACCCGGGGAGGTGAAATCATTTCCCATCACTATCTCCAACAGCTAAAAGAAACATGTCTCAAATAGATAATCTATTACAACCATCAGGAGGATTTCAAGGGCGGGTGGTTTTGTTAACTCTTATTGTTTTATCTCCAATTTCACTGTTTTTTCTTAAAGGCCCAGCTCCTGGAATCACAGGACCAAGTGGCACAGGGCAAAAGCAAGCAGCAAGCCTTCTCAGATGGAGCAAAAAGCTTGGAAGTTACACCATGTAGGTTCAAGGACTGCAAGCAGCTGAAAGGAAATGGGGCTTAGCTACAGAGATAATGGAAGAAAAAAAATCTCGTAATTTGGGGATGGAAAACACTAAGCTAAAATTCAAGGTAGGGGATTTGTTCAGAGCAATCTTGCTGACCCTGTGAAGCAGAATTGAGCAGTGTGCTTCAAGACATTGAAGCAAGAGAAAAAAGCAGCTTTAAGTCAGGAGGGAAAGTGAGTTTTCAGGTGTGCCTCCTTTGCTTGCATAAATAAGGACAGAGTCTCAGGGAAATGAGCCTGTGAAAACAGCAAGGAAGCAGTTAGAAAATAATGAGGATCAGTGCTCTCTCTCCATCCATGGCACTCCCTGAATCCCTTCAGCATCACTAAAGACATGACAAATACCTTCAACACAAGCCCCTGAAAGGCTGAGCACACTTAGCACCGTGCAGAGAAGCAGCTGATCTTACCCCAGGTTTACAGGATAACTGCTGTTGTGTTACACACATACACTTCTATACCTACAAGCACACAAATTCTAGTTTTTGATTTTTTTTTTCCTAGCAGCAGCACTGAATCCATCTTGCTCTCCACCCTGACAAGCTTTTGGCACATGAAATACCACCAAATGTTAGCCAGCATGGGAAAAGACCTTGTTTTCTTCTTTGGAAAGATTTGCCTCTCCTGCAAACGCCAGTAGTTAAGTTTATTTGTGCTTTCTGTATGATTTTATGATTTCCCATAAATGCAGGGGAATTCCAATGTGCAGCTAAAGTTCTCCCTGAACTACCTGTTCCTGGTCCATTCCTCGCAGATGTTTTTGTGGGAAAACTTAGTCAATTTGTGTCTGGTAGAAAATTCCCCTCTGGTATTCGCTGACACCAGCCAGAGGTTTACACAGTAGTGAGTGAAGCAGCACTGGTCTGGCTGCTTCTGGGAAAGCATCTGCTGCCCTCTCCTTGCTCATCCTGAGCTGAGATGGAAACACTGCCCCAGCCAGCTGTGGGTGATCCAAAACTGGGCTTCAAGACCAGGAAAACATCCCCACCAGCTGGCTTAAAATTAAAATTTTAAGCAAACCAACCCAGCTCCTCTCCCTGCAAGTTTGCGTTATTTTTGCCTGTCTGGGAGAAGGGCGCCTAACAGGACTTTGGCATTTTTCACTTTTCAGTGCAATCTGTACAGCATCCCCATGGCTGCTCGCAGGTCCTTGGAAACCTTTGGCCCACACCTGAGCAGAAAATGTGGCACAGCCTGGAGGGCATTCCATGCTCCAGCTCAGAGCACAAAGCAGTACAGGTTCTGAACATTACCATAGTGCTCCTCTACCAGCCCTTTCAGACTTTGCTTCTTCAGGTCTCTCTAGCTGATCTTCACAGCCACCAGAACTAGAAATGTGCTCCTGTGCCTGTGGGCTGCCCTAACCTCCCACCTCCCTGCCAAGCTCAGACCAGCTCTTTCCAAAACCAGGGTTTCTTTAAAGTTTGCTACTTTATTTTGTGATGGATAACACGGAGCTGGCAGCTGTGAAACCCATTAAGGCTGAAACACCAGGAAACTCTGAAGATGTGGCAGGGAGACGCAGCAAGGGTCTAAGCAGGGGGGGAAATGAATATCCCACTTTCATGTCCACTTATGGCAAACCCGGCTGCAGCCCCTCTCCGCCCAGTCATGCTCAGCACTGTCATTTGCTTTTCTCATTTTTCTTCCCCTATCCTTTGCCTGCTCTCTTTTATCTTTCCTGGTTTTATCCATCCTTGTTCCTCACAAGCCAGTCTGGGAGACCCATTCAACTTAGACCCAATTTAGACCTAATGAAAAGAAGGACCAGGGGGATTTGATTTTCTTTCCTAAGCAAAAGCCCCATATGCCACCCCACTGTTTGTGTGCCAGCAGCCCCCCGCCCTGCAACTTAAGCCACTTGGCCCACACCAGTGCCTCTGGTTGAGCTGTGGAGGTCTGAAGCAGCTGGTTTAGGAGCTCAGCTGAAGCATGCAGTGGAGTCAAGGAGTGTCCCCTCCCCGGGGGGCACAACCCTCCTTCCCTCCGGAGCAGCAGACCTTCCCAGGTGTAAAGGGACAGGAGACCTGGGCAAGGCATCCCTACTCCTTCACAGGCTCCAGCACCTTTCTCTAAGCAATTTTTGAAGCTGTGGCATAGTGGGGAGGTGGTAACCCTGGTGGTACCCAGAAGCAAGTGCTGGTTCCTCAAGCAGTAGTTTCCGTCCCATGGCTGCTCCTTTCACTGACTGTGAGGGGGGCTGGGGCCACCCCCAGGAGCTCAGGAGGGGCTGCTCAGAAAACAGGGCATGTGGGCATCGTGAGAGCCCCATTTCCTTGCTAAGCCAGGCTATAAAAAGGCGGAAAGGTGCAGCAGCCAGCAGGACACAGGGGGCCATCCGGCCCCGGACAGCAGTCCCGGGAGGCATCCTGTGGCACTTCTCAAATCACTTGGTAGAGATAAACTGTGACTTCCCAGGAGACTTGTGCCAGCAGCAACAAGGGGACCACTGCACATTACTCCCTCTCCATGGCAGGGAAGGGGTCCTCTGCAAGGGTTCAATCAGGGAACACAGATCCAGCCACTTGCAATACCTCTGCCTTCCTAAAAACCTTTTTTCTGTGGGTTACTGCCACATGGGCCCTGTCACCCCCTTATCCCTCATCCAAAGAGGGCGCTCAAAACTACATCCTTCAGCTACTGTGGTGTTTGCTAACTTGAGGTTCACAACTTTTGGCTGCAAACCCCAGCTGATCCAGGAACTGCTCCCACGCCACCCGCAAACAGTAGCTAAGCCTGTCAGCTGCAGGTTTAAATTCCTTGCCACAGACCTTCACTGCTCCTAAAAAGCAGGGTTGGGGAGCTAGGAGGTGTTCCTGGTCCCCCTGGGTGCCAAATAGTACTGCTCCAAGGCACGTCCCAATAGCTGCTACTCTGATCATTCCATTCCTCTCTTCACTTGCCAATAGAGCACATGAGATATTTTTCAAACAAACAATTTTGGGGATAGCTGAGGAATATCTCCAGCCAGTCTCAAGCCAAGGCTAGAATAAACGGAGGAAAGTAGAGGTGGATAGAAATGGGCCCCAGCCATAAATCTCAGCCCCAAGCCTCTCCTAGAGCTGTGGGAACAGGTCAATGTGGACACGCCTGGAGCGTTCAGAGATGTAAGCCTCCATCTGCTCCCTGACACATCAAAACCACTTCAAAGCCCCAATGTGGCAAGGAATACTACAGGATACTCATCCTGTTCAGGATAGAAGAACCTGGGCTGCCTGCAGCAGCATCCAACACAGTAAAGTAGAAGGTGTAGGCAACAAAAAATCTGCTTCTGGACCCTCTTTATTGACCTGCTGAAACTCTTCAACAGCAGCATTCACACATCCTCAGAGAAAGAGCTCACTGGCTTCAGCGGACTTTGGATGGGGCTCATGCAGGCATAGCACAGCCATATGCCCTACACTGATGCTCTGACAGTGCCAGTGTGTCTCATTTTCTTGAGCCAGGAACTGTGGAAGAGGTTAGGGCTGGCATGGCAGCAAAGCAAGCCCATCATGACATTGGTGTGTTTGTAGTTACCTCCTTCTGTAGCCACACTGGCTGTATCATGCCTTGCCTGTCCCTCTTCCAGGGACTCAAACCCACACTGAATTCTCAGGTTTAACCCCTAGCTCTCTTTTGTAGGGGAATGTCACCAGTCACCAGAGAAGGCTGGAGGCTCTTCCCTCCCTATCAGTAGCAGGAATGAGGCTTTCCCCTTTGCAAAGTGCTGGGACTCAGCCTCAGCACAAGCTGGGGCAGAGGGAAGCAAACACCAGGCAGGTTTGAGAGGTGGGAGGGACCTGAAGGCACGTGAAATTCAACATAGCAGCATCACTTGTGCAGAAGTATATTTTTAAGGGAGGAAAATAAAAAAACCCAAAACCAGAAAATGCAACTATGCAAGCATGCACGTGCCTAAAATCTGCAGTACATGCATAATGAAAGGACACCAACCTCATCAAGCAGTTGGTCAACTCTTCCCAAAATAGCAGTCTCCATTTGGTCTGCTGAGAGCCAGGCAGGGATCTGTGTGGGTCTGTTCGCTTCCAAGTGGGACACCCGGGACTGCAGATCAGAGGTCCGAAAGTACAGCAGGAGGCTCAGCACCAGAGAAAGCAGGGAGATACCGGGCAGCCCTGAGCCCAGCAGGAGAGGGAGGCGGCAGCATCTCTCCCTGTCGCTGGTACTGGGGGGAGCCACGCACGCCCTGTCAAAAGCTGCTTCGCTGACGCCTTTCCAGCTCTTCTCCTCCAACATTCCCTCCCTGGCCTGAGAAACAATAAATAAATAAATAGAATAAATAAAGTCTCACTCCTACTCCAAGAAGCACAATCCAGAAGGCATAGAAAAAGAGCGTCCAAGGGGAGATCCCAGTGCCAGCAAATGACAAATAACAGCAATAATGACAAAGTGAATGGGAGAGATCTTTCAAAAATAAAAACAAACCACACACACATAAAAGGGATGCAGAAGAAAAAAGAAATCCAACTGCAGCAAAGAGTGGGAGGGGGGAAAAAAATCTGATCAGGATTTTTTTTCTTTTCCCCCTTCTGTGTTTCAGTCTTTTGGTTCGCTGGTTGGGTTTTGTTTCCTTCTAAACTGAGAGTTTCAGTTCCTTCGCAGACTGGCCAGGAGCTCCCACATGAAAGTCCCCATTAGAAAGAGGTAATTCTCAGCTGCTCCGGCGACGTTGTGCTCTGGCAGATCGTGGCTCCCCTGTAACATGACACACTCCCTCCGAACTACGGAGCTGGGATGAGCGAGCTGTGCGGCTTCCCAAAGTAACCTCCTCTGCTCGCCCTCTCTCTCCACCTCTCCCTAGCTGCATGATTTATTTATTTATGCAAAGCGCCGGGGTGGGATCGGGCAGCGGGACGCCCCTGTCCCGCTCGGTCCCCAAAGCACCTCTCCGCCGCCAGCCCTTCCCTTTGAAGTGACTCTCGCCTATGTTATTTATAGCAGCAGGAAAGAGATTGTGAAGCAGAGGCTGAGCTCGCACCAGCCTGCGTCTCCTTCCTCCCCGCAGCAGAAAGGCTCTTTACAGGGTGGTACAAACGGGCTGTCACATCCCCTGTGCAGACCCCGGGGCAGTCCGGGGCACCAGCAGTGGGGTATTTTTACCGAGATATTTTGAGGAGAGCAGCCAGGCAGGGTGAGAACCAGAGGGAAACATTTGGAAACAAGAACTGGTATCTGAGGGCTCTGCAAAAAAACAAGCAAAGGGCAGCAAGGAGCAACATCCCAGACAGGCAAGCTGCAGTGTGAGGAGGAAATCTTTTGGGCTTGATTTGGGTTTATAACCTGCCGAGCCTGGGGAGCACTGAGGGTGCTAATGGAACTAATCTGCTGAGGCCCTCTAGTGAAGCAGAGCTTCTTCTCACCTCCTTCATGTTCCTCCAGGCATGGGACACCAGGCAGAAACCCACCTTGGCAGGGAGCAGTCTCCGCAATACGTGCCTTAGGACAAAGCCTCTTTCTGTTCTTCCGGAGCAAGGGAGGTCCACCTCTCCCAATTTTTCCAATCATGACATACAATATTTTATCCTCCAGGGTGACATTGGGGCTCTGCCGAGCCCCTTCCTGTCTGTCTGTCCATCCTTTGATCCCCTTCTTGAGAGCACACAGCAGCGAAGGAGCACAGGGCCCACTGTGGTGCACAGTCATTAAAACCTGTGCAGTAAACTGGTCTCCTAAAATCTGGGTCCCTTGTGGCTCTTTTGCTGTCATTTATGCATTCTAAATGAAGATTTTGCATGCAGTCTGTGCTGGAAGTTACTGGCAGAGAAAACTCATATCCATCTCTCACCCGGTCTCTGGTTCAGAGAGCTGGAAGAAATAGACCTTCTGGGAGCAGGTTAAAGTAAGCACAAGCTGTTTCTTCTCCACCTGACAAATCCTTGGAGGGCCCAGTAGCACACAGCCCCAATTCTTTGAATGGCCTCATGTCTTCCATAGCCATTCGCTTCCCGACACAGAGTTTTAGCATCTGCAAGGCAGGAAATCCTTTCTTTATTTCTCTTAGCAGGTTTCTTGTCATCTCACTGCTCAAATTCACATTGCTGCTCTGGCACGCGTGGAAAACATCCCTCTGATGGCTACAGCCTTTCAACAGTTTCTCATATGAGTGGGGCAGAGCAGTGTAACCCACAGACCCAGTGCATGTAGAGTGTCTATTCATCTGGGAGGCACAGCCAACCCCAATCTCCTACACCCTCTTTGGTCTCTTCCCAGGTATGCCCATGTTAGCAACCTATTTCTTTGTGAAAAGAAAAGGAGTATTTGAGGCTGTGGCTCTGCCAGAGAGAAACCATGAAGTTACCTAAGATGCCATCTGCCATCAAAACAAATAAACAGGCAGTGAAAAATGAAGAGGAGAGGCTTAGAGGTTGATGCAGTGTTTGGGAAGCAGAAATCTACACAGATAAGTAACAGTAGGCAACTGGGATACTGGGCATCCTAGAGAGCTCTGAAGTAAGCCACTTAAAGACTGGGGTTGTACTACTGATAACTACAGCTACCTGCCTGTGTTATACATAGTTCCACTGGACTCTCTCTCTCTCTGTCCTTTACACCAGCCCAAGCACTAAAATCACAAAAATGAACCCTCTAATCTGAAAACAGAGATCTGCTGGGTGTCTACATTTCATTTCCCCACACTGGCTGGGGAGAGCTCTCTGCACATTTGCTCTGATTTGTGATAGAGATCCTGCTGTCCAGACACAACCATCGCCTGAATGACTCTATAAGTGCTTTTTCCTGCCTCTCCGCCAGCCCCTCTCCAGCTGATCAGTTCATTTAGGAGGTATATCATAGCTGCTGCAGGCTGGGGAGCTGCACTCAGCTGGGCTTCATGCAGAAACTTTAGTTGCAGATGTGTGGGAGGGTAATTTTTCTATCCATGAGGCATTAAGGAGCCCTGTCATCCCATGCCAATACAAATGGACTAATTTAGCTAAGAACCTGAGCCAGCTGCGCGTGTCGAGTCTGCAGCTCTCCTCACCAAACAAGCTGCCTCCAGAGATAGGCCCCAGCACATGGAGTCATCGTGTCACTCCTTGAGTTGAGCACAACCCAACCTTTAGCTTTCTCAGCAGTCTAAGAAGTGGTGGTCGCCAGCCTGAAAACAGTCCTCCTGTGAGTTTGTGACTCTCGAGGCTGGTCAAGTAGAAGCAAATGCTCAGTTGCAATCTAAGGGAGTAAGTTCACTGAGTGGTGACTCTTAAGGCAGAGTAGACTGCCCTTGACACACCAAGCTTGAGGCTATATCACTCTGTCCTCCAGGTTGATGCAATTCGTTACAAGGACTGTTAACCACACACTTCCACCAGGCCCTCCAGGGCAGTTAATGGACCTCAGCACAAGTATGTAATGATGTCTGAAGCAAATACAAAGAAATATATACTTCCCACAGCAGCTGAACCCCCTCTGTACAATGAAAGAAAGCATTTAACATCTAGCACATGGTACTGGGTCAACTGACAGGCCAGACATGGTTACATGCAGGTATGCGATCTTCCAGGTTTGTTAGTCTGCAGCTGGTACTAGCACTTTGTCCTTTCAGGGCCATGTGTACAGAGGCAAAATGCCTTACAGAAAGGTTGCCCAGTGCTCCTTTGCCACAGATTCACAGTGCTCACAAAGGGGCATGATGTGTAGGGATTCCTCCTGTGTAGTCTCACTGCAAGAGACCATAAATCCTCTGACTCCAGGTAGGTAGCGTGGGCATGAACCACTCTACACCACAGGCCAGGAACAGAAAAGCTGGGCATGAGCGAAGTTCTCGCTTCTACGCACATGGTTCAATCCAGCAAGGTATCTACAGCAGGTATTGCCATACCTTGGCCTGGAAAAGGGTGGGCAACAACAGCAGGTCTTCCTCATTTTTCTTCACTTAAAGTGGAGCCTTTAATTAAAAAAAAAAAAAAAAAAGGAGAGAGAAAAAGTGTCCCTCCTGTCACTAACTGCAAACTGAAGCCAACTGCGTGGAGATGGCTTTGTGCTCAATCCCACCAGTAATCTTCAAAACTGCCTGAGGAGGACTTCCCCTTTTCAGGCCATTTACTAGGGGCGGGGGAAAAACCCATCCCATTTCCCTTTTTCCTTCTGCTCTTTTTTGTGTTTTTTTTTTTCTCTCAGGAAACACAGGGGTCTTGGTGTGCTTGAATGAGCCATTAACTAGCAGCCAACATCTCCAGCTATTATAAATATATTAACTCAAGGCCTTTCGTTGCATTTATTAGACTCAAGAACAACATCTGGAAACAGATGTTTTCTGAGTGCAAAGGAGAGGAGGGAGGAGGGGAAAAAAACAAAGAGGGGGAAAACAACTCTTGCAAGTGGAAGTACATCGGAGTCTGCAGATCATCCCTTTACTAAATGCTGCTCAGATGAGCATTGCAAGGGCCCAAGGCCTGTACAGTCACCTCCCTCCTAGGTAAGGCAGCAAGAGTATGCCATGTCAGGGGGATCTGTCTGAGAGAAACAGCAATAGGAGAATACAAGAACACCCAGCTTTCAGGCCGCTGGTGAGGAATGGTCACAGCACACATAAAAAAAGGGTAGTTGGAGGGAGAGATTTGGGTTTGGTTGAGGTTTTTTTCCTCTTTCCTAGTAAGGTCATGGACCTTTCCTAGTCCTCAGATTTCCTGCATCCCAGTGAATGCCAAGCTCATGGTGGGGTAACATCAGCCCCCCTGCAAGCTTGTCGGTGTCTGCCACAGGGACCCATAGAGTGGGAAATGTCTAGGATCCCCGTGGGACACAGTGTCCCATCTGCCCCAAGCTGCCCTTCCTCAAAGGGCAAGCAGAGCGGAAATCTCGCATCCTGAGGACTGTAAAGGACCAAGGGGTCCTGCTCTGACTTGAAGTGTCAATACCACATCTTATGTTTAGATACTATTTAGAGAACTATGTAGTGTTACTAGAAGCAAGCAGCAAGCAGGCACATGAGTACTTAAAAATGTATCCCGTGACATTATAGGTGAAATTCTTCTCAACTTGATAGACATATGCTGAAGCATAGAGATACCTAAAGGTACAACAGAGGTCTGAGCTCAAAGCTCCCCTGCATTTCTTTTGAGGGAAATGCAGTGGCACCCATACGCATACACTTGCTTTTTATAAGGAAAACAACAACAAAAATATCACACTCAAAACCCCAACACAACCAGTATTTTGTAATCTTTAACACCAAGTTCACCTCTGGCATCTCCAGCCCTGTCTCTCCTCTGATAAGCAGCTAGAAATAATTTGCTGGTCAGGTCAGCAATATTGAGTATTACCTACCTAATTTGGCAGTTGTTTATAGGAAATATTAAGTAGCCCATGGAGCAGAACAATTCCTGCCTGAGGAGCTGCTCTAACCCATTGTGGAGTTATAGAATAAAGACACGTTTGATCCTTTGGGAAAAGGGTTATGAAGATACATGGAAAAAAATGTACTGTCTGCACATAGTAATATCATGGCTGTTTTCAATCATTTGGTCTCCTACAAAACAAAAGGGCTTGCTTCACAATATGAACTGCTAGCCTTGACACCAGCAAGAGCAGAAAGGAAGAAGTTAAGCTAATAGTATCTGATTGGGGCTTTATATTTTCATAACCCTAAAATGCCTGAGTTCATTGTTGCTTCCCTCCCATCAAAGCCAAACCAGCTTCATGCAGCCACAGTGGTGGGAACCTGTTCCCGGAGCTGGGCGAGAACAACTAGCAAAACTGGGCTGCGCCAGGGGAAGGAGTGGGAGCCCAGCCACCAGCAGCTCCTGCAGAGCTTGGGTCAGAGCCTTCAAGTGAGACTGAAGCAAATCCAGGTTTTTTACAGTCTGGAGCCAACCCTTCCTAAAAGCTGGCCATCCCTTCTTCCTCACCCCCTGCAGAGGGAAAGCTTTGCAGGAGGAGAACACTAGGTAGTAAGTGGTGGATGCACAGTTAATCTGCCCATGTTCTTCCTTATGTTTTCAACTAACCTCTGACCTTTTGTTCAGAAGATGAGGGGAATGGCTTTGAGCAAGCCAGCCTCTGCACCCTTCTTTGTGGAGGAAAGAATATTTTTCCTCTCCCACAGAAGCATTTCATGGCCAAGCTCAGGGTGGGGAGAAGCTTTACTCTTTTCAGCAGCAGTTTGGGGTTTTTTTTCCTCCTGGTGCCATTGGAGTCTGTAGAGATGATCATCTCTGCTAGCCTGATTTTTGCTATTATCTTGGTTCTTGCAAAGCCTGGAAGGGAAAGATAAGCTGGTTAACAACAACAACATCACTACAAATAAGACAAGAAAAAGTCTCCATCCCTGTAGCACTATTCCCCCATATCTTACTAGCCTAAAAATTTACAAAGCAGACTGTGGGAGATGAGGTTTGCTCAGGTCTGAGATACACCTACACCAGGAAAGGTGCTTTGGAACCACTTGTCATTTTGATAAACCTGGGAAGTCACTGGTGCAGACCATCACTACAAGCTCTCAGCACAGCTAGAGTAGAGCAAAGCGTTAACCATAGCAAAGAGGCACTCACAATGCTAAAAATCTGCTCATACAGGTGAAAAATAAGGGTGAGATTTTCAGGCATCAAACAAGCAGAGACAGCTCTAAGGGTGAGGACCAGCTATCTCAGGCACAAAACATTCTCCAGCACAAAGATGGGGCTTCAAGGAAGACCTGCTCAGTTCCCCTCTGCAACTCCCCTCTGGCTCTTACTGAGCAGAAAACCTCCTTTAATTAAAGCCAGACTCAGGCATTGTCTGCTTAGTTAGTTACTCATGCACTGATATGCTCATCATGGTGCACTGGCACGCATAGGATAAATCAGAGCACTGATTTGCATTTGGATTTACAACTAAATTTCATGAGAAGCTACTGAATACCTTCAGCTGCGCTGCCCAGCTGAGCTATTGCATCCTAAATCGCACTCTCTTGCTGCCTCCCCCTCACCTCTGCCATGCACAGGATTCCTATTCATCCTCTGGCACATCTGTGTCTGTTCACATAGATGTGGTATGAAGGCATAGGGTGAGCTGGAAACCCCAAAATCCTGGGCCAAATAGACCTGTCCAGAAGACACCACATGCCACATACCTACCCAGAGGCAGGAAGAGCTGTATCACAGCTCTGTCTAGGAAACCAAAGCCTGAAGTGCTGGGGCAGGCATGTATCCCTGCACAAGCAGCCAGAGAACCCACAGCAGTTTTATACCGACTTTGAAGTTAATGAATCAGAGCTGGGAGGATTAGGAAACACAGACTAAGTGTCAACTGCACGGGGAAGCAAAAATAATGAAGAGAAGCTCCCCCAGAAGACTGATTGTTTAGGAGTCCAGAAGCGAAGGGGAATGGATACAGCAAACTCAGGAAATCGAAAACAACTTTTGGTACATACTTCCTCTCACTCCAATACTTGGTCTTTTATCAAAGCTCATTCAGACCCTGACACCAGCGTGCAAAGCAGCTCTGCTCTGTGGTAATGCAAAAGACAGGCCAGCAGCCAGGAAGTTAGTAGCTAATGGAGCAGAGTCAGAGTCAATTTCTCTGGAAATTGCTCACAGACGAAAGGCAGAAGACAAGGAGTACTGCTAGTGTACTTCTGCAACACCACTGCTTCTCCTGCACAGGAGAAAGACCTCCCTTGTGTCCTCTGCCTCCCACACTGCAGCTCTCCACAGCTTGTCCCTGCACTCCAGGGGAGAGAAAGCAAAGCTGAAGAAAAGCAGGAAGGATGTGAGCCTCCATCCCTGGGAGCAGGTTGATGATGTCAGAGAGCAGCATGGATCTCTGCATCAAGGTTTTCCTTCCCACCACTGTTGCTTTCACAGCTCCTGATATAAAACCCCCCAGGAGGATGGTTAAGCTGCCTTATTAAAGGTGGCTCTATCAGTAGATCCTCAGCCATCTATCAAGTCTT
This sequence comes from Coracopsis vasa, assembly GCA_026283785.1. NCBI lineage: Eukaryota > Metazoa > Chordata > Aves > Psittaciformes > Psittacidae > Coracopsis > Coracopsis vasa. The sequence goes on from JANHGB010044359.1 coordinate 111,536, forward strand.
TACCAGTTTTTGGATATTTAGCTGCCAAGGGGTGGGGGGGTTGTATCCTTTTAGCAGCAAGGAGATAGTGGAAAGATATTTTCCACCCCACGCCCCTGAAAGGCCAGTTCACATGTGGGATGAACAGGGCACACCCAGGACTGCAGTATTCCATTAAGGCACTGTATCCCCATCAGACTAATCACCCAAGGGGCATGTCCAAAGCAGAGTGCTAAGAAAAGAGCTTGTTTTAAGAGAAAGGGACCAATTTCTCTTGCTTGGGACTCATGAAAGTCAATGGAAAATAGTCCTTTTTGGCTTCCCTAGACATTGCCACTTGTATCTCACGCCAGCTTGACGTCAACATTATCATTCCAGATTTATGCTGGTTCAGAAAAAGATAATCTGTTAGTCCCAATGAGAAGAGAGCTGAGTGCTCTGGCCACAAAGCTCAATATCCATGTGGAGAAGCCAAGCCTCCCATTTTTACCACAGGCATCTGAAACCGCCACTGGATGCATTATAACATTCTCCTCAATAAATCAGTTCTATCCACTTTGTATGCATAAGAATAAAAATAATTGGAAGTTACACTGGAGTACTGGTACCTGCTTCAAATTTGAGGCGCCTGTTGCTGATTACAAACAGCAGGGAGTAAAACATATATACTTACTAGATCAATATTAAGAAGTAGTAAACACACCCTTAAAATTTCCCTTTAAGAACATTCGCTTATAATGGCGGTTCACATCCATCAGGCTCAAAATAACTTTTTTTCTTTGGCCATATGCTGCTACAATGCAGTGAATAAAAAACACTCCTCTGCTTTAAGAGGGCTCAGCAGAGAGAGAGCATAAGAGCCCCTCTTCGCAGGTGCTGCTACCCACACCCCACCTTTGCAAATGCCCATCATGCCTGTGTCAGCAGATGTTTTGATGGACCAGGGCAAAACCGCCATAACCCATGTAATCCATTGACAGAAGTTGCCTTCCAAGGGCTCCACTGCATGTCAGCAAGGGGAGAACTGCCTCCCACCAGTGCCCTGGCCTCGGCAGCAGGGAACAGTGCTTGGCGGCGCACACAACTGTCCCTGCATATTTGGAGCATGGGGTTTAGCGCAGAGGCTGAAATATCATGCCTATCAGTAGGGCCCTGTGAACAGAAAATAGCAAAGGATCTGGTGGCAGTTTCCTTTCAAGACGTACAGGAATAGCAGCACGCATCTCTGTCGGATCATATGGACTGAATTCCTCAGCCGAAATCCTTCAGCTTTGAATTCTTCTACAAACCATTTTCTCCCCCTTGGCTTGTTTGTTGTTCCAGGACCACTAAATTAACGAGAATAGCTTATATTATACAACCACCCTGTCCTTACTGTGTTTCAGGGAGGAGACTCTGACAAACAGCCAGATCTAATTTGTACTTTAAATTGGCTTCTGGGCCAGATAGTCATGCCTTCCAGATGGAAAATCCAGTTGCACTCACCAGCAGATATCCCGGTGTGTTCAGCCCCAAATCATGCTCTGGCATGCAGTTTGCTTTTTTACAGCCTTCAAGAAGCTGGTGATCACCACAGTCCCTGGTGAGGTATCATCGCTTTCCATCACCTGTACCAGTTCAGCTGTCAGCCCTGCCTCACTGTCCTGTTGTTTTTCCTAGAAGCCTATCCGACAGCTGTAGCAGCTTTATAACTGCCAGATTCAGGATTTGTCTCCCTGGGAAAGTCTTTTCAGGTTGTGTTTTCCAAGGGTGACTCTCTGCTACACTTGCTCAACCCATTTAACACTACCCCAAATCAAAAATAATATAAGAAAGCAAATGCCATGCTGTTTTTCACACATGCAAAGATTTGGATGGTGAAAGATCCATCCTCTTATTTTCTACCAGGGCAGAATCAAGGATACATTCAATCCTGGGTTAGATTACATTCAGGGGCTGGCCAGTGGCATGTTACACATGGGACATTAACATTTTTCACAGCCACAGGGTGTTAAAATGCTGCCATTGATAGCAACAAGCTGTCATTTGCTTTGTTGGGGGCTAGCGAGACAAGGTGGCAACTGCTTTGAGGCAGCCCTCAAATGTGGCTGGGAGCAGGTCTCTGAGCCACACTGTTCCACATGTCCAGTTTGGGGACCTGGTGGGAACAGCAGCCCAGGCCAAGATGCACAAACTATTATCTCACAGGTAGGTGCAATGCCTGGGGATGGCCACTTGCTTGTATCCAGAGGGAAACAGTATTGGAAGGTGCCCACCCATCTGCAGTGGAGGCAGGCATAAGCCTGCATATAGGGTGGCTCTCAGTTAGAGGGTCTGTGGCTTCATCACAGTGCCTGTGACTGTTTGGGTTTTTTTGTCCTTTCAGCCTTCCTGTTGCAAGCCATATATGGTTGTAGGGCTATATGGCCTGATGGATAGATAACCTGGGCTTTTTGTCACCTTTGCGACTCTTCTGCTTGGTGGCCTTCAGCATAGCCTTTCATTCTTTCATCCCTTTCCCCCTCAGTGAAGCAAGGCTACTCTGTAAGTTGCTTCAAGATAAACCGCTGACCAGGATTATCATTCATGGAAAAAAGATGAATAAACAGAGAGCCACAAAGTGTTTCAAGCTGGAGTTATCAAGCACCTACCTTGCAAGTACTGAATCTCATACTGCCCATGAACACATCCTTCTCATAGTCTGGAAAGACTTCTGTCACCAGGGAATCATTTAAAAGTCAGCTCATGCTCGCCTCACACCTCAGAGAGACATGTGCTATGTATCAAGGGAAAGGCAATCAGCAGTTCTGAGGGAGACCTGAGAAGCCCTTAGGGACATCACTGAGTGAGCCTCCCTCACTCTTAATGCTTTGTTCATTGCTGATGGAAGAACAACCATCCCATTGCAAAACCTCTGTGTTTCTCTGGTACTGGGCACTTCATTTGCCTAGCAACATGCATGGCACTGAAATGAGCTTTTGGGGGAAAGTTTAAGAACAAGTTTCCTTGGGGCCATTGTCTGTGGACAGCCAGAGCTTGCAAAGAAGGTCAGAAGACTGTCAACCATGCTGACAAGATGAGCAAGATCGCTCCTGAAAGGCTTAACAAGATGAACACACCTAAAAGCCAATGCTGCATCTGGAAGAATTTGGGTAGATTTAGCCCTGATGGGCCTTGCAATGAGCACTGCATTACAGAAGAACAGGACCACAGTGGCTGGCCCTAACTGAGAGGCTCAGCCAGGCACCTTTCTTGTGTAGGAGAGCTGAGGTGTTGAGCAACAGAGAGAGCTGGGCAGATTTGCTGGCAGGTCTACACTACATAGCCTAACAATACTCACACATCTCCTGAGTCTCCATTTCCCAGTACCTCTTGCAGGGATACACATTTAGCAAAGAAGTGTAAACCATTATCAAATCTGAGTGGTTGCACTTTACAGCCACTTCAGCTCAGGCCCAAACAATTACACAGAGTCCAACCACGGGGAAGACCAGAGTTGCTTTAAAAGAGTAGTTTGTTTTGATTTCACTCTCCTGCCCACATCTTTCAGAAATTGCCCTGTTTGTTTGGGATATTTGCAGGCATGCAATGTTTTCCTGGCCAACTCTGCAAGTGACGCAGCAGTCTCAACAGGCTCTGCCTTTGACTCCTGTGCTGCTGTGGCCAAGTCTTTGGACTCCTCTGCAGACTTAATCAAATGACATGTGCAAAAGCAGACATGAAAAAATAACACATGCAGGACTGACATGTTAAACTATGAGCAATAGCTGCAGGAGTGGTAGACAGCTCCAGGACTGATGCTTATTGCTCCATTTGATTAAAAAAAAGAAAAAGAGTCTGAAGGACCAGGATCCAAACCAAACTTCTACAACTCTGCTCTCCCTTGAAACTGGTTTTTTGAAAAGTGGGGAAACCGCAGCACAGGGAACCCAAAACTGCTCCCAAACACTTTCAGGTTGTAAACAGCTCCCCCCAGCTCCTGATCCCATTTGATGCTCTCCTCACACAGGTTCGGGAGGCCCAGCAGCAGGAACTAGCGAGAACTGGTTTCTGAAAAGATGGGAAACAAGTTTCCTGAGGGAAAAGAAAAATCAGGCTTGTTCCACTTTGGAGGCTTCTTTGTTTGGCACCTTTGGAAAAACAGAAGAAACTAGTGATGTTTTTGATAAAAAAAAAAATGCCCAAATGCAGAAAGAAAAAATTAAAAAATAAGTAAGACAGTTATGTCTTCTGACAAAAAAAATATATTGGCCGGTCACACTGCTGTGTCTAAGTCAAACATGGCTCAGCATTGCTCAGCAGAAATGAGGATCCTCACAGACCACTTCTGGCAACATCCACTGTAAAATCCTGTAAAATGTGCATGATTTTAGAGCTCACACACACTACTTATATCAATTCTCTGCCATTTTTCTGAATGGTATGACCTCAGCAGCATGCATTTTTATTTCCTGTTAATGCCATGCTATTGCCTGCCACACACCAAGATCACTGGTCTCTTCTTGCTCTGCCTCCATAAGGCTAAGGCCAGGTTTGCAGCAGCAGCCCAATACATTTTTCCACTCTCCACCTACTATGCCAAGAAGCATCCATTGTGGACCAAAGAGTGCTTCCTTCAGAGAATTTACTTCATAAATGCCTTCATCTGGCCGATTTCTTGGGGTTGCCCTTCCAAAGAGCCATGCAAGGGCTGTTGTGAGGAGCTGTGTTTGGAAGAGTAGACAGTAAGCCATTAAATATTGCTCCTGGTAAAAAAAAGATAGGGCTGTATTAACAGCAAAGCAGTCCAACAAACTGCCTCATGCTCCCAGGCTCACTAGGACAAAACCACAATGAATGATTAAAGAATTAATCTTCAATACCCCCTTTTAGCCCTAAACCAGCTAATCTGAACAGTCATAAACTATATGTGATCTTACAATAAATCAGAGGAAGGGATTCCTTTCTTGGCATAGCTATGTCTCAATTCACATCACAATAGAAATAAAATTATGTTACCTTCCATTAACTTTGCACGTGCCTATCAAATGTCCTGTAGTCAAAACAGGTTGTCTCACAAAATACATTATCAGTTACAAATATCAAAGCAACTTCTTCCTCCTCTCTTAGACAAAATATGTTCTTGCCCCAGCAAATTAACACATTGCAGGGTGTTCTATATGATTACAGAAACCTGGGAGCTTCAGCACCAAATCTGTGTGTTTGTCATCAAAGTGTTGTGAAACTGAAAACTCAGCCAAACACTTCCCTTAACTCACTTTCAATGACAAAACTAAACCAAAATCCTTGTGTGGACCCAGCACCCTGAACTAATATTCACAGGGCTTGAGCTTACACCTCAATGTCTGGCACCTAAGCCCACAGCCACATGAGATGAAACCCATATTGCTTGTTTTCCTCATAAAAACGATGTGGCCCAAGAGCAGGCTATGGCAGGTCAATGGTGGCCAGCTGCCTGTTGCCCACCCAGCCGCTCTCACTGCTCTCCTCAGCAGGACAAGGGGAGGAGAGGAAGTAGAAACCCATAGATGGAGACAAGGATGAGAGGTCCCTCACCAGCCATGGGGAGAAAAAGACTCCATTTGGGGAAAACTAATTCAATTCATTGCCAATTAAAATAGGTTTGGATGATAACAGGCAAAATTAATACTCTTTCCCCAGTGTGCATACCAGTGTCCCACCATGGTGTCTCTACAGTCAGCAGGGCAACCGCCACCTCATCCCCTGGTGCTCACTAGGTGGTTCCTCACTTTTTTCCCCTTGTTCCTCTGCTTTTCCCAGCACTTTTCCCCTTCCTCACCTCCATTTCCCTGAGGTGTCACACACCAGCAGGGCTGAGGGGCTGTGCCGTGTGCAGCTGCCTGAACCTGCCAGAACCGGCTGGAACCGGTAGCGTCCAGCGCAGCTCCCGCCTCTCCTCACAGAGACCCCTCAGTTCCACTGCTGCTCCTGGCACAGGCACCATTTCCCGGACAGAGGGGACCTGCGCGACCTTGCTGATCTGGATACCTGGCATGAGCCGGTGCCCACACTCAAGGAGCAGCCTCTGTTGCCTCCCAGTGAACACCCAAGGGCTGTGGTGCTTTGCCTCAGGCCAAAGCCACTGTCTGAGGGTCTGCTGGCCCTGTACACACATGCTCCCGTGTGCTGCCAAACCAGGAACTGTCATCTTAGCAAACACCATGCTGGCCTCAAGCAACACTCCAGCCTGGGAAAGCACAGAGGTACCACATACATCCCCACTGCTGTGCACTCACATGGAGGCTGCAGGGTCAAGGCTTAACTTCAGCCAAAACTGGGAGCAGGAGACAGGAATCACAGGCTGCAGGTCAGAGCTGAGGGAAAATATAGAATAAAATAAGAATCAGAGACCGCAGGAAGGTAGAGATGAGGATCCAAACCTGCTGCGTGGTGGGGAGCACTTAGGAGCCGGGCTCAGAAACAGTTCTGGACAAAAACTCTACAGCTCCTCTTCACTGGCAAGGGCTCACACCACTACATTTGTGAGCAGAGCTGGCCTACGCCACTGGAACGATGTAAAACAATGTGGTCACCTGTAAGCAGCTCTTGCTAATTTCACTTCATCCCGCTTCTCTGCACAAACACATAAAACTTACTTTCCTCTCTTTCCATCTGCAGGACATGAGGTTTTCTTTTCAATATTATAACCCTTCCAGCAGATCTACTTGTACTTTTTCATACCCTTGCTAGGACATACTGAAAAAAAAAAAAAAAAAGAAAAGAAAAAACCAAAACCAGTGCAAAGCTCTTTTCCACAGCACATCTTCTAGGCTGCCCTGCTCCTTTCTACAGTGCCAGCTTTTCTCTCCTTGTACCAAAACCATGTATATACACTTGAAACACAATCCTGCTGTCTCCCAGCCCTTATGTACACCAGCATTGTGAAAAGTGCCTGTCATTTCCAGAGGGAAAGCCCAATAATTAATGGCTACCAGAGCCCCAGCTAGTCATTCTGCAGGAATTGCCTTTGCACAGAAGGCAAATAATGAAATCACCAGGACCAGTGTGAATTGCTGCATTGACCAAAATGCAATCACCTGCTAATACGGTATTTCTGTAAAACCACATCCCCTCTCCTTCCAGACCACTCCACCCCAACATTTATCTTGCTGCAACATGGGCTTAAAGGGTAAATGTCCTCACACAGGTTTTGTCATGTCACAGAACACAACATATCATCTCAACTGGGCACCTGGTTTTATTCTTCACCTCCACCTGCAGAAAACCCAAAATGATGTTAAAATGTGCATCAGAGTTAAAAAAAGAGGCAGATACAGCCACATTCAATACTCAGAGCTCTGCCTTACATGGAAATATCCAGAAAGTCCTAATTTTGCAGTATCTTTACCTTTCAGGTGACTCTAGGTCCCCAGTCCTGTAATGGGAGAAGCTGAGCTCCTTTTTACACAAGCTGGCCTCTTACAACCACTTGCAATCAGGAAGGTCACTCTTGCTGCCATGTTTCCAGGTGGTCCCAATTAATCCCACAGAGTTAGAACACAGCACGTAATCAGGAGCTCTGCTGCACAGTCAGCAACTGGGAACCCCAGACGTACTGTATTTATCTGTAAATCAAAGTGAAGCTAAGCAGCTCCCCAGCCCTGACAGCATTGGTGTGTCTCCCAGAACATATTACAAATTATTTTTATGACATGCTATGAGTCTTTCCACATTGGACAACATGTTTACTCAAGAGTTTCTTCTGAAAAAAATGCCAGGGGCTGCC
>JANHGB010044360.1:0-18524 GCA_026283785.1 Coracopsis vasa
GTGCAGAGAAAGGCTTTAATTTTCCAGTGTATGGTAAGACACTGATTTGAAACAACTGAAAGCAACATGCCTTAAAGACAAGTCAGTGCTCTGCTAGGAAGGGAGTCAGTGCTACTGAAAGGGGCCTTTTTTTTCCTTATTTACCTTTTTTGGTAGTAGTTTGTAGTTTGGTCCCGTAATAAAATCAGGTTCTTGCTTCTTTGATCTTCTGTTCTTATTAAATTTATATGATATTTGTATCCTCGAGACTAGTATTACCCTGCAAAATTTGACTGAAGCATATACGTGGATAGATACTGGCATCCTGTGAACCTCTCCCCTGTGAAGCCCAGGATGGAGATGATTATTGCATTTTATCATAGTAACCACAACTGCAAACCATCCTTGATTAATAACCCCACCTGCAAAACATCTGCAAACCACCACTGATTAATAAAGAAACAGATAGCAACCAGCTTTTGCAATAGGTTTGAAACAAAGCTTAACCCCAGCCATAGCAAAAGGATTAAGCTTCAGATACCTTTTCCTATTCGTAACACTTTCCTACTATGAGAGGTGTCTATGGCCTGCAGTGCACAGTACTTGCAGCAGAGTTGCTTTTGAAAAAGCCATTCCTTTCTTTTGACTGACTGACACGCTGAGACCGGAGAGGAACGATGCAATCCATCATGTCCTTGAAGGTGTATGCTGTAAACAAAATGCATATGAACTCTGATGTTGTAGCTGCTTGAATTCCAGTGAGAGCTCAGAATCTTGTGCATTTATTGCAAGATAGGGCCTGGAAGGTGTTTTGCAAAAGCCTCTTTCCTTCAGTCATATTCTCTCCTAACAATTCATGATACAAACTGATCAGTGTTTGCCAGAATTGCCTGAGTGCGTGGTATCTGAGCTGGAGGAGCTGTTCTTGTCTGGTGAGTAAATAGCAGTTTGAATAAACATCCTTTCAATGTCTGACGTCCTTCCAAAGGAAACATAAACTGCAGATGCAGCGGTAGAAGAAAAAAAGTTCTTGTTTAAGTCAAAGCAAGCCAGGAGGGGGTTCCCTGCTGAGTCCTGGCGCTCTGTTGTCTGTGTTAGCTGTTCCCTGCCTGCCTCAGGTTTGAGTGGGGAGGCAGAGCTGCACACGCAGGGGGCTGCCATCTCTGCTGCCTTTGCAGGCAAGGGATCACGGTGTGCCCAGAAGCTAGCTTTGACTTTCCTGTCTCCTGTCAGCCTTAACTGCTCAGGAAGAGGCTGGAATCAGGCAGGTTCCTAGAAGACAAACCAACTGTATTTAGTCTTTAACAGCTTGCTTCCTAACTGAGCCCAGTCAAGCAGCTTTCCCTCTCTTGTGCAGAGGAGCGGTGCTTTAGTGAGCCTTGTTGGGAGCTGCACCATCACGGCCGTCCAGGAGAGGGGAGCCCAGTCTTGGTTTTGAGACCAGGATAACGTTTTGCTGATAACTGATGGTGAGGGAGTGCTGCCAATGGAGACATGTCTGAATAGTGATGCATGTTATTCTCCCAGTTACAGCAATCTGAATCCCAGCCGGACCCAGTGGGAATATGTAGTATGCAACTATGGAAATGTGCTGTCTATGCTATTTAAGGAAAAGGAAACCTTAAGGATAACAGGTTCAAAGTCCTAATTGCAGATCCAGCCACTGTACTTGCTGTGATCCAAGTCTCCTGTCCCATCTGGCTAGTAGTGTGGCAGCATTGGGGATAACACTTCTGTGCTCCACCTGGGTGTTGAGATGGTTGAGCAGGTCTTCGAGGTAAATTGTAGGTGTGAGAAGGATGGAAAAGTAGGGTTTCTTTTACAGTCAGTCCTTAACTTTTAAACTGTTTCCCAAATAGTCTTGATCACATACACGTGTTTGTGTAAAATAGTATCTAGGTGTCTGAAAAAGCAGATTCTAAATCTAAAAATAAAGTCTTTCAAATAGACGTGGCCCCAAAAGAGTTATTTAAGCAGCTCTAAAGGCAGGAATGCTCCTTCTCCACAAAGCCTAATGTTTCCCAGTTCAAAGCATCTGCCTTTTTGAAATTTTGCCCTAGAATTTCCTCCAACTGCAGAAGCCTTAAAATAGTCTGGCTCCTTTGGCTTCCCCTTCCTGGTGCAGTATTTCAGTGAAATCTGTAGACAATACCATGAACCTCAGAAATTGTCTCACTAATGATCCTTTTATGGGAGGAAACAACAGCCGTGGGTGGAACATTCCTCTGCAGGGCGTAACAAAATTTTCCTTGGGACTCCCAGACTTGGGCTATTTTGGATGCTTTGGGAGAGGCTGGGAATGCAGGAGCTGCTGTGCTTCAGTGGTAACAATGCGCAGTTCAGGCTGTGCCTGCAGTTTCTGGGGAGCCAGCGCTATCTGATTTTTCCCCTCTGTAAGGTTCTTCTCAGAGCTGCTGCTGAACTGGAGTCTGGGCTGACCTTGCTACAAGCTGCAGTCCACTTGTGGCACGGTTTCCTCTCTGCCCTGGGGTGTAGTATAAAAGTTCCCATAGATTATTTTCCACTGAGCACACTCCGCATGGTTTTATTTGTCACTCCTCGGTTGCGTTTGTTGCTAAAGCTTCTGCATCAACTGGCTGTAATTTTTTTGACAGTTGCTGACATCTCTTTACTGGTTGGTTGGCTGAAGCTGCTTCACTGATCACAGAATCATTTGTCCTTGTAATAAAGTAGCCTCTGCCTTTGCAGTCGAGTTTAACCCTTGACAGTATTAATGCAACCAGGATGGGGGTGCCCGGGTCAGTAAAGGTGAGGCAGCTTCATATGAAATCCATTTCAGAAGGAATTGAGAATTCCAGGGGAATCCCAAGATCTTTAATGGGTTTGTGGCTTTATAGTTTGAATCTAAAAAAAAAAAATAAATTCTCTCTGCTCCATTTCTCCCTTCCTGCTCTGCAGGAAATAATAAAGTAATAAAAAAATATAAAAGTAATAAATGTAAAAGTGAAGTAATAATAAAGAAAGTAATAAACACATAAAGCAAATGACAGAAATTAAATGAGTAAATGCTGTGTTTTAAAGAAAAGCTTGGTTTATTGCTTAGTATCTCCTACTGTATGTGAGTCTGGCTCAATTAGTGCTAGAACAAAGTTAAGCATTAACTGGAAGAGAAAATGGATTTGTTCTGGGCTGGGAAGAGCCTTGCATGTTTCTCATGGCTGAAGATGCTGGTTGGTAACTCGCCTTGCTTTGGTTGGCTCCTCCTTCTTTGCTTTGCTCCGTGAGAACAGTAATATTTTTATTTCATAGCTACAGCAGTACAGGCAGAGAGATGGCAGCTGCTGTGGTTAAGGAATACAGATATATTCTTGCTGTCCAGCCTGAGCCCAGCACAGCAGCAGACAGTTCAATTAGCCATCCCATCCTTTGGAAACCAATGCTGTCCTTTCTGGTGGCATGTACAAATAAACATCTCAGCTCTGCAGCTGTGGGGAGGCTCAGACTGCCTGCCGTGCCCTGTGTGTGCTGCCCTGTCTGGCAGCGGTTAAGGCTCTGGAAGGAGGAGGATGTGTCTGGCATAGAGAAATGCCCACAGGTTATTGGGTTTGACAGGTTATTCATAGATGGAAGCATGTGAAATACATTTTTGTTGGGGTTTTTTTTTTCTTTAACTAGAGATCAGGAAACATTTTGCAGAATCAATATAGGCAGGAAGAACAAGATGAAGATGGACAGTGAGCAGAAGAGAGGGATGCAGGTGCTGCATGTGGCAGACAGCCATAGGGGTATGGTACTCCCATGCTGAAGGGATCGTCCTCACTACTCAAGTGCCTGTGTAGCCAGTGGTGTCCTGAGCTTCAGGACAGCTGGAGGATGGTGTCACTGGAGCCAGCTTGTCCTCTCCCCAGTGCTGTGAGTGCTGGGTTACAGCAGTGTCAGCCTGGAAGGCAGGGAGGTGATTCTGTGCACTGTTTGCATTAGCATGCTTCATTTGCAGCACTGTTGCTTCAGCCTCTCTTCTTACCTGCACCTGTTTGTGTGGAGGTGGCTTTTTGGCTGCACGTTGCATTTCACACTAAACAAAGGTAGTCAGGGCTTTCAGATCTCCTACTGCAGGCACTTTCATTTCATTTTCATTATTTATTTAAGTGCATGCTTGCTTCCAGACATCATATTGCATGCTGCTTTCTTGGCTGCAGTGTCCAGGTTCGGCTCACAGGGTAGCTGTTGATGTGCCTCTGCTGCTGGGACAGCGCTGAATGCCTTTGCCTGAGCCTTAAAAGCATGAGGTAAATCACTGTAAGCTCTTAATAACTGGTTAAGCCTGAGTATATAAAATATTTGTGGGCTTTTTTGTGTCACAATCCCTGATGTAGGCACCATCTCTCAATTATATTCATTCTCTCTTGCATTGCTAAGTTTTATTTGCTGGGGTTTTTTTGATGAATGGCTCATTATTCTGAAATATGAGCAGCCTAGTGTTAGTTTTCAATTTGTTTTAAGATGGTGAATGGATGAGGGTCAAATATTGTCTTAAGCTGTATAATTTTATATATATAAAGAAAAAAAAAGTCATGCTGCAGATTCTGTAAGACTCCAGTTGAGTGATTAAAGCCCCATAATATTCTTTTATAACCAATGAATGATAAGTAGAAGGTGAGCTGCCAAAATAAATCAAAAGTAAGTTTCAGTCATCTCCCTCATGAATTATGACAGCTGGGCAATGCCCTTCCCAGCAAGAGACACGAGGAGCTTTTTCTAGCCTAGAACATGTTTATTGAAAAGGGTTTCAGGTAAATGGCATGCCAAGAAGAAATAGTGCTTTTTTATTATCATCCTGGCTACTGGCCACCCAAACTGGCATCTGCAGCTGTATGAAGAGATCAGGTATAACTTTTGCCATCTGCTGCAAAGCCTGGTTCAAGGCAGAAGCAGGTCTGAGCTTGACCTTGCCTTGTGCTTCTGTATGGAAAGGTGGTGGATGCACCCTGTCGCTGTCCTGCAGCCTGAGGCTGGAAACCAGGTCATGTTTTGTGCTGGCAAGAGGCACACTTGCTTGCTGATGCCGTTGAAGGCAGTGAAGCTGCAAAGTAAGACAGGGCTGTTCCCCAGCCAGTGCTGTTTGATTTTGATGCCAGAAAAGCAAGAAGCGCAGCCTGAAAATAGAAATCTTGACAACAGGCAGGAGATTTTGTTTTACTGTGGATCTTGGGTTTTTAACTTCCTTTCTCCTTTTTGTTGTTGTCTCATATCTGCTGTGTAGTAATATTTATTCCAGCTGTGTTGCTTCAATGCTTATGGCAGGTGGACTGTCAGCATTTCCACTTAGAAATCCCTACTTGTAGGGTTCATGGCATGGTTGTCTGTTCCCTTCACCTGTATTTTGCCTCTTAGCTCTCAATCTGAACATGAATTCATCTTGCAAAGTCTGAATCAATTTGGGTGGGTACTAAACTTGCCCCCCATGGATGTCAGGCATGTCTCTGATACAGCAAATATGACCAAAATGCTGCCTGCAGACAAATTAACTGGAATCTCTCAGTCATTTACAGACAAATTCAGTGTGCAGCACCCCGGATCAAACAAAACCAGGCGACTTGCAAGTGATCAGGGGGGCATGTATGTGCCACTGCCTCAGCAGCGGAGGGCAGCCAGTTATTCCATGCTGGAGGAGAGGCCATAGAAGACAGCGTGGGTCATGGGCACAGTCAGGGTGTGAACAGAAGTGATGTGAAGGGCAGAGACTCACAGCTTTGAGCTTTGCTATTCTGAAATAATGAGGAGTGATAAAGGAAATAATAAGTGCCTGCCCAGAGGAGTTTTTCCTATGTGATAATGGTGTTTAACGCATCGAGCTGGGTGTGGGGGAAGGCTGTTGCCCTTCACCTGCCAACCTACGCCTGTGTGATGATGCTGTGGTAACCCACTGTGAGGTCTGTAATGAAGCTAAAGGCTTTGCTAGAGGGTTGCGTAACTCACACCATTAACGTTTAAATGGCCACGCCATTCTGGTGCACATTAGCTGCATGACTGTAAAGCTACTCACCAGAGCAAGACCACTAAAACCATTGTTACTTACAGCACATTACCACCTTTCTTCATGGTGCAGGCATCAGTGTGCAGGGCTGGGCAATGCAATTAAAACCGACAGCTCAGTGTTGGACTGGTACAGTATGGGAGTTAAGCTGAAAGGTTTCGACCAATACAGCGTGGAAATCGCCTCTTGCTTCACCCCTTGTGTCCATTGGTGTTTGTGCAGCTGCTCAGAACATGGGGTTTGATTTCTAAGCCCTATTTGGAGGAGTTAAGTGAAGGGGGAGTAGAAGCAATTTCAAGCTTGGTGAAGTGTTGGACATAACCTGCTTTGTTGATTTAAAGTGTCCTGTGTAGCCTTAGTGGTTAGGATTGAGCTGATGACACAAAACTGCCTTTTTTTAGTGACAACTGTAGTAGTTATGTAGTATTTGATCAACTCCTAGGGTAGAAATCTGCTAAAATCAAAACCAAGGGTGATGAGCCCTTCAGGTTTGTCTGCTCAGGGAAATTAGCTGGTATGGCTGTGGTGTAAAGTTGTCCTGCTCTGACAGACAAGCCCTGAGCTTCGGCTGCGTGAGTTATCCTTAGCTGTAAAACTTCAGAGTTTTCTCCACAATGAAATCAGACTGAGAATCAAAGTACATTTCCACCCTTTCTCAATCTGGAGGGACTCATTTAGATGAGGTTTCAGTGGCAGAAATTGTTAGGCTGGTCACTGTGTGCAGGAGTTTCTTTGAAATCTCTGCAGCTGAGGCTCCTTGGAGCATTGGGGATGGGAACTTATTTTTAGTCATGGTCTAGATTTTCATTGATCTGGGTTGTAAGCGTGGCAGCAAATGAAAGAAGCATTAATGCTCTGTATTCAAGAGTGGGGACCCATCCAGGAACATGAAATTCCCAGCATCCTAACCACAGCCCAATTTGTAACATTAAAAATACATTTGGATGCTGTGAATTTGGCAGATGTGTCAAGTGTCTATAAAATACTTAGTGGAGGGCAGCTTTCTGATGTGAGTAATAACATCCAATTGAAATACATATTGGCTAGGATCAAAGCTAGCCCATTTCTAGCACAACACTAGTGAGCATATGGAAACCATCGAGGTGTTTTAACAATTACTGAGGAGAGAATGGTGTTAATTCAGTCAGTCCCCAAGCTCAGGCTTTCCCAGGAAAGCAAACTTCCTCTGCAAATTTGCTTTTTCCCCAGTTCAGCATCATTTTGTAGTAACACAGGGGCCTCTCAACCCCTATTTGTGTATTTTGTAGTATTTCAGTAGTTGCTTTCACAAGGTTCCTGCTAGGATGAATGAAGAGGTATTTAGAAATCAGCACACTCTACTCACTGTAGCTTGATGGGAGCGATGTGACAGCTCCATGCCCAGGCTGCGCAGGGAAGGAGGAGGCTGTGTGCATCTGCAGCAGCTGTGGGTGTTTGGAGATACTGACTTGAATTCACTGAACTGGGTTGTTTTTTTTCCTTGAATATTATTGCTAATGCTGCTTTTATGTGTGTTAATGCCAGTCTGGTACTGTTAGTCACTGGAACGTAACCTTCTGAATGATGCATTGCTTCAAAATCTAATGAATTAGATGTTCTCTTGTCTCACTTTGGGTTATTTTCTTTCCTCCTTTTGCTGCTTAGAAGATCTCATATGAAAAGGTGACACAAGTGATGATGTGCAGACTGACCTTAGAAGTTGCTTGGGATAATGCCAAGTAAAGCTGTTTTTGAGGCAGCCTTTTTCGTAGTGATTCATGGTTCAGCTCTGCTCCCTGTTGTTTTATACTGGTGTGTTTGCACTCTTTTCCTGCTGCATCTCAAGGTGAAGAAGGTTGGAGAGCTGTAACTGATTCATGTGCTGTGTTTTTCCCTCCAGCTTTGGAGAATTTGATGAAAAACTGTGTAGCTCAGTGTCTGCCCAGCTTACCTGGGATCTGGCTGTGTGCTCTGGAGCTGAGTCTTCCAACTCGTGTGTGGTTTCTCAGTCTTCTGTATTTCATCTCTGCTGTTAACACAAGAGCAAAGGAACTTCCATTTCAAAAATACAGATTGGCTGAGAAATGGGGGTGGTTAAAAATACACGATTCTATGATTCTACATCCGTGGTTTTAAACTGGAAGATCCCCCTGTGTGTTCCCTGCCAAGGATGGTGCTTTGGGTCCCTGCTCTGTGGGTGCTGGGGCTGTACCTTCTCAGGTGCTACACGTGAAGCTGTGCAGTGCTCCGCAGAGACACCCCACTGTGACACCCCACCATTGCTGCTTCCCTCCTGCAGCCAGGATGTGCTCCTGAACCCTTCCGGGCCAGAAGATGAGACACAGTACACCAGAGAAGGAGTAAAGTGATACACAGCCGAAGCCTGTCTTGTGTTGGGTGCTCTATCTAGAGCCTCTCGCTCTGTTGCTGGTCCTGCCCTCTTTGCTAAATTTATTGTTGTCAGAGCAGCTGAGGTACCCCGGGGGCAAACATGATGGAAAGAGCCTCAGACAGCACTGACCGATGGCTCTGCCTCTCTCCAGCAGTCAAGCCCTACCCATGCCGTGTTGCTCAGCTGGTGCCTGGCGTTCAGGGACCTCAGAGGTTGCATAAAGTTTAATAAATAATGCTGGTGGGTTAATTGTAGCTTGCAGGCTCAGTTGTTGATTAGAGTCGTATGGTGTTTTTCCAGTACATCGCAACCTTAATTTCAACATCCTTGTTTCATATAACCACAACAGATTATCTCTCCGGTCTCTTTCTTTATTTGTGGTCCTCTGCCCCTGAAATGAACTGCTATTGTAGAGAAGGAAACACAATAACTTCACGTTCGCACATTTGGGGATGTGTACATTTACATGTTTCCCAGTTGTGCTGATGAGGAAACCAATAAATTAGTCATGCAAGGTGAACCCTGCCTCAAGTAATCTCACAGATGCAAGACTACTGCATGTAAACCAGTTATGCTGGAGTAACAGCAATTCCTGTTCTCTGGATACTGTTTTGGGTTTAGAATTTCTGTCCAAAATAAAACTGCTATTAATAAAACAATTACAAAAGCAGTAAGAAAATGCTGAATGGTTGTGGTTTCCCTTCTCTTCTTTTGCAGGTAAAAGGGTAATTGTTAGATATATCAATAAACTTCAATATTACACCTTGAACAGTTAAACCTGTTTTTTTGTCCCAGCTTCTTATCCCTTAATAATGAAAGCCATTTATCAAATGTGAGGTGTTTTCTTAAAATTGAAGTTTGTTTTTCGTTGGTTTTGCTCTTTGCTTTACTCTGTCTTTACGCTGACCAGGAAGGTGAAGGTTTTTCTCCATCATTGATTAGTTCTCTGTATTTCCCTCCTCTACACACAGTATTTTACTATCAGGTGCTACAATGGGAATGTTACAGCCAAAAAGATTTCATTAGTTTCTTTAAAAAGAACCATAAGAAAGTTTAATTGCAGGCTTTGTGCAATAAGTAACACTTTTCATTTGGTTCTGAACTTCCCATCATCTCTGTCTGACAGTGCCCTCCTGACTTAAAATAGTAGATTTTCATGCAGTGTTACTTTCAGCAAATCTTACAGATGTTTGAAGAAATATTTTCATCTGTAAATGTAAATTATATAGAAAGCCAAGCATGTTGATGAATTGGTGTTGTTCTGACCCAAATAAGGAATATGCAGTTCTATTTTAGGCGAGTAGCTAAAGATTTATGTCTTAATGGCAAAGCAAATACTTGGAAGCAAGTTTTAGAAAGGAAACGAGTGTTTATGAGCAGTTCTGATTCACTGAAGTCTGTGGAGTTTGCTGAGGGCTTCTGTGTGTGGTGGTGTCTCTTGAACAGTTATGGAAATGTCTGCCCCTCTCCAAGAGATGCAATACAGAACTTGAACAGAGTGGCAGGGGCTGTTGGGTCTCTTTAATTCCTCAGATGGGGGCAGAGCATGTTGTCTTGCTTGTGTTTTTCCAGAGTCTATAAGGAGGTAAAAGCCACAACTGAGGATAAATTATGGGCAGTAATGTTGGACAAGGTCCCTATATTCAAGTAGATGATATTCTGTCTCATGAGGAAAACAGATAAGACCATTATCCCTTTGTGGATAGGGATTTCAATGTAAAACCTGTAAGACCTCAGGTGGAATTTCTCACTCATGGTATTGTTTACTCTTGGTTGCTGAAGGCTGTCAAGAACAAAAGGCTTTGAGCTGTGTATTGATGCTTAAACTAGCAACTCAAATGCTCTCTTCTTGGAGATGCCACCCCAAGGAATGGATTATTGTGGTGGATGGCTGGAGGTCTTTAGTTTGCCTTGGCAGTCATGCTAAGGAGAGCTGCTGTGGCTATTGTCTGAGCTTGCATCTGAAAAATTAGCCCTAGGAGAGGGGAATGGGTTAGAGCTGTGTCTTAAGTGTATTGCTAATTGGGAATATGGAGTGGTCCTGCTGCATGTCTACATTGCTCTGCTGTGCTGCATGACTGTAGGGCCTCCACAGTCTCCTTATAGCTGATCCTCCATACCTTGCTCCCAGTGGTTCTGCATCTGTGAGATCCTAACAAATACCAATCCCGGCAAGTTGGCTTGAGATAATCCAAGGTTTGTGAAAGCTCTGTGAGATTGCCTTGGCTTTGGATATGAAGGAGGATAGCATCTGGTTTTGGAGAATCCTTTTAATTGGCAGGATAAATCCTCATCTCTTCTTCTGGAGAGTTCAGCAGCTCTGCCTTCTCTGGGATCATGCAGGGTAATTAGCATTTAACATCAGTGCTGAAGCAGAGGGAAACAGCAGTTGGCTTCCGTGAGGAATTTCAGGTTGACTTTTTTTTAATATATATATATATACACACAGACCTATCCACATCTCAGAATATGCAGGATAGTTGCTGCATGCTTAATAGCTCACTTGAGTAATGTGCTGCAGCCGTGGTCTGGGACTGAGTACAGAGACTATAGTTAAATATGTTGAAAGGAGCATTCTTTAGTTCTTTGGTTTGCACTTAATCCAAATGCCTTTAAATGGAAGAGAAAACTTTATCCTAAAAGGTGGCTAGGCTGGAGCCAAATGAGAAGGTTGGTGGTGGTGTCCGTTTCTGATTTAGTTGTCCCTGCAGCACACTTGTGTGTTCATTTCCCTTAGTGAGCATGCTATATGATAGCTGTGTGACACTAACAGATAAAGTGTTAACTTTCACATGATTCAGAAGATATTTCGGAGGAGACTTTTTTTTTCCCCCCCTCTGGAAAATGAATTATAAAACGTTTCCAACTTTTATACTTTTATTATAACACAGCTATGTTCCAGCAAAAGCTCCTGGCAGATCGTTTGCTCATACATTTCCAAATGAAGATGTGTTAAATTTATTTGCTGAAGGAGCTTGTAGACTGTGCTGTAACCTTGGTCATGGGATTGGATATAAAAACAGAGGGATAGAAGCCTACTGAACAGCGGGAAACAAAGTGGAGTTGGAGCTGGAAATGTTATCAGACCGGGAAGGCAAAATGTGTTGAATTACTTCAGAAGTCAGATTTTGGACATGTGATTGTGGACATGTGGCTTCACTCACTGAATCCACGTGTAGTTCACACTGGTTGTGTGAGGTCAGGATGCACCATGGTTGTATAAAGGGGACCACGTGCCCCAGGAAGCTTGCAGTAAAACAGCACAAAACCCTAAGGCCAGGTCCATTTCCCATGCTCAACCCTCTTTACCCACTAATCCTGCGCCCACTCTTCTCTGCCTAGAAAGAGCCATTCCTCCTGCATGTGGGTGGGAGGCTGAGCTGTCCACCCCGAAGGAACCAGCAAAATACATTGTTTTCTAACAGGATAATATCCTGCTGATTCAGTGAGGGGTTTAGGCAAGCCCTCACTGTTCTGTGTGTAATGTGTATTTTTTGTTAGAGCTAATGGTGAACATAGTTTGTGGAGGTTTCATTTTCCTGCTGTAAATGCGTATTGATTGAGTACGTTCTACATTTTACCACACTTTGTGCGTCGAAATTTACTGCAGTAACCTTAAACTTATTCACAGTTCTTATTACAGAGGTGATTTCCTAGAATTTCTCATTTAGATTTTGCCAGAGCATTATTATAAAATGGATACTGAAGCCCTGGTCCACTCAGGTTAAATATCTCAACATGGTACATTGACTGTTGATGTGCTGACAATGTTTTCTTTGTGAGAAAACAGCTTCCCTCCTCTGCTCCAGCCCAGGGGCTGTAGGGAGCAATTGTGTATTTCTTAGAAGGTGAAAACTGAATGTCGTTTTCTTTCCACTCTAACCTTGTTTCTTTTCCAGGCCCTGGAAGAAGCCCAGAAAGCCATTCAGCAGCTCTTTGGGAAAATTAAGGATATTAAAGACAAAGCTGAAAAATCTGAACAAATGGTGAGCAGTAGTTTCTTTCTAACCTTTGAAAGGGAGTGGGGCACTGACTTTTGCTTCCAGTTCTACTTAAGGAGGGAACATTTTTGTCTCTGGCCCTTCTGACTGGATGATAATTTGCTGTCAAGCATGTGTTGAACCTGTACTCCTGTTTGTGTGTTAGCATGGTTGTAGAGCTAATGCGTCTGTAGTCCTGAAGAGAGGGTGCTTCTTATCTGCTTAAAATTTTGTTGCTGTGGCTTGATACTTAACCAGACTCTTGGTTTTTTTATGCACTAGGTTAAAGAAATCACACGGGACATCAAGCAGTTAGATCATGCCAAGCGTCATCTGACCACCTCCATCACCACCCTCAACCACCTGCACATGCTGGCGGGGGGTGTGGATTCACTGGAGTAAGTATGTGAATTTTTAGTGGCACTTTGATGCCACTGCTGAGTTTTGAAGTTTGATGCAGTGCTCTAAATAGGTCTGTAGCAGCTGCTTGTTTTTCTGGAGGGAAGTTTGCTTAATAGGTTGCAGTCTTGATTTTTGCTGGCAGATCCTTTCTGTGTTGCTCTGAATGACCTGCAAGCTGTGTTGCTGTATTTAATGGTTTGCAGCATCGATTGCTTCAATTGCTGTGTTGATCCTGAGTGATAAGGAATGAGTCTGGCTTCATTAAAGAGTAAGTCTGGGCAGTTAGATATCCTCATCAGGGATATGCTGTTCAGGGATCTGGGGGCATTTTTATCAGTTTTATGTCTTACACTGAAATGAGTTCTTTTTCAGGAAGGTCTACTCCAGTTCTGAGTATGAGTTTAAAGAAGCCTTACAGCTTGAACTCTATATGAAGGGGATTAGATGTTCCTAATAGTCCTTTGTGGTTTTTTTAATGTACTTTGAGGAACACACAGGCTGGGGACATTAGGTCTTTTACATGTTGCATCTCTGAAGTTGGGAGACCCAGGCACAGCCTGTTCTTGGATTGCAGCAAATGAACCCTGGGTTCTTAAGTGTTCAGAATCCAGTTTTACTTAGGCTACTGGCTCCAGGGGAATCATCTTAAAGGATGAAATAAAAATAAATAAATTTTATTTCTTTTCTGTCGCTTCCCTGTGAAAGTTATTAACAGGAAAGTCAAGGCTAACAGCTTTTCAGCATAATGATCCTCCTCCCTGTGAAGCTTTAGCTCACACTTTCTGTCTGCTGACGAATGGCTTAACTCGGGTCATTACAGTGAAATAACATTTACTGCCTCCGGACCCATACTGGGAAGCGGATGCATTCAGGAGTTTACATGTTCTTTGCCAAGCATTGCTTTTGACATTTATGTTTTTGAGGCACTGTTAGATGTGTGCTGGATTGGTTTATTTTAGTATCAGTTAAGTGAAATTTTAATGCTGCGTTGGAATGTTAATGAAGAGTTGTGTATTTTAGGAGGAGAAATGTCAATAGGGAGTGGCATGGCCCAGTGAGGATGAGGTAACCTATGGAATTACCACCCAGGATTTTCATCAAATCTGCCTTTGTAAATCTTTTAATTTCCTCTACAGGGCTATGACCAGAAGGAGACAATATGGGGAAGTTGCCAACCTTCTCCAGGGTGTTGTGAATGTGTTAGAGCATTTCAACAAATACATGGGGATTCCTCAGATTCGACAGCTTTCTGAAAGGTAAAATGGTCAAACCCTGAGCACTTGCATGCCTGCTGGGAAGGGAGGTTAGAAAATTCATTAGGCAGAGTCAGTGTGTCAGGGATGTAAAGTCTGGACATAGTCCTTAGAGCTTCTTTCAAGCCAAAGCAAATAGTTAAAATTGGACACAATTTGCTCAACTTTTGAGCAGCCTATTCTGTTAATACTATTCTGTTAAATAACAGTAATTAGTACAGATATAATTAATGACAATTCTATGTTTCTCATTGACTGGCTTTTGACTTACTAGAGTAATCCGTAGAAGTTTAGGTGATCTTGGTTTAGGTGATCTTCATGTGCAGGTGTTTGAACCATGAGATGATGCTTTCTCCTGCTTTCTTGACCTCAGTGGTACAATTCAGCAGCCTGGCATGAAGCAGAAATATATACATTAACATCATGGTGCTTGGGACCCCTTTCTGCCCAGACATGTGCCTTACTGCTGTCAAATTGCTGTTAAGATGCACCTTTGCACAAGGCTTTAGGCAGGCAGGACTTCTTTCTGTGCATTGTCAAAACTCAGTTATTCTGAGCACCTTGAGTTTCTTCTGCCAAAACCTGCTCTCATTGCCCAGTTCTATTGAGATTTGAGGCTTATAGCAAATCCTCCCAAAATTGCATGCAGTGCACCTTGACTGCTGAGTTTATGTAGTCTTGATTTTCTAATGTGCAGTCACCCATTTAAGTTTGGTGAGTTTTGATGGAGCTCCAGCAGCAAATGCCCACAGTTCTCAGCAGTAGCCTGATCTCTGAGGGTCTTGGCTTCATCGGGATGTGACAGATGGGTGTCAAGGGAATGAGGCCCTCTCTGTTCTAGGGGCCATTGCTGTCCCTGGCCAAAACCTACTCTTCCTACTTTACAGCAGGCTTTACTTCTCTTACATCACACACACAATGTTTGCTTAACAGCCTGTAGTAGTGCTGAGCATAGCTCAGAGGTGAAAATAGCCTTTTAACATTAGGCATGAACCTTCTTAATGATACAGCCATACCTGAGATCATTTCTTTTCAGTGTGAGAGTTGCAAATGTGTCACCACTATCCTCTTGATGCCTGATGTGACTTTGCTCATTACAGAGGTACTTGAAGGAGCCTTCCAGGCACAGTAATTAATGGTTTTGGTAACTCCTTTTGCTAAGACAGCAACTGGCTGTTCAGTGATGGAAACAGTGGTTGAATGATTTGTTTGTAATATTTCATCTGTTGGCCTTTCTTTATGGTATAGATACCTCTTCCAGAAATCCCAGATGGAATCCATGAGATGGAGCAACAGAAACATTCACCCTAAGTCTAGAGAGAGAGAGAGAGATGGGGCCTTGTTTTAACAAAGCATTTGGCCATAAGCATTTGCTTAAATGAACATGAACATCAAGGAAATATAAACATATGTCAGGGCTTTCCTGAATTTAGGCTGTTGTCTATTCCAACCTCGTGCTCGGGAAGATAACTTGCCTCATTTTCTTCGAGTGCTAATACCCTTGGGCAGAAACCTGCTGTCATTGGCCATTTGAAGACCAAATATAATTTAAGCCCTAGTCCAGAATTTTGGCTGGCTTTCTGATGGATGATTATTTAATACTGTTGTAGCTGCCGATCATTAGAGCAAACAAGTCAGGCTGCTGCTAAAAGGCACAGTGGTTTCGAGTCACGCCAGAGAGACTGGCAAGGACATTGAGAGAAACTTCTTTTGTTTTATTCTCCCTTCAAGATAAAGATCTGAAAAGCTCAAGAAAGTCTGTTCCTCCTATTTTTAGAATTGCCTTGGCAGGGTTTTCCTTCCAGTGTTTACACAGGGAGAGTTGCACCATCTGGTAGCGATAGAAGCGGCTGCTTGTGGGGTGAAAGAAGAGCTGCACCCAGGGTGTTGCTGGGTTCTTTTTACTACTTTGACATCCAGGCAGCAAATTACTACAGGGAGGTCTATGGCACAGTAATATCTGCTTTGGAGTTTGACTACACGTGTATGTATTAGGGCCCAATTTGGAGTTGAGTTTTCACTCTCTTTGCTTGGGAAATACATTCATGATTCATGAAACATCAAAGGAAGTTTGCCTGGCTTCTTGCAGGGCTATTTTTAGACTGTGAAATTGCTGGGGTTTGCTATCTCATGAATTTGGTTTAATGGTACAAATGAAGCCTCTGAGATGTTTGTGAAGGCAAGAAATGCGTTAGTAGATGTTGGCACAGAGCTGCGACAGTAACCAAAGTCTATTATATACAATAAGTCTATTATATACACTGCAAAATGAGCAGAGTCTGTTGCTTTCTTTAATAAAAGAGCCTCTCTTTCTTGTCATGAATGCAGTGAAGCCAAATATGAATGGGAAACCATGGGAAGGAGAAGTGCCTGCTCAGGGGTGTTGGATGTGCTCTTTGTCGTAGGGTATTCAATTGAAGTTCCTGCTTCTTGATGCTGTGAAAACAAATGATGTATTTTTAATGCTGTTTTTCACCTGTTCTGTCCCTTTGAAAATAGCCAAACAAACTCCCTCTTCAAGTATTAATTGGAAACCTGGACTGAAGTCTCAGAGCCAACATGAAGTTGGCTTCTTGTGGTGATCCTGTTGATTTAAAAGTGGTACAATTCATAGCCAAATGTAAATATTTTCCTAATCATGTTCCTAAACCAGCTTCTTATAGGGTACATTGGAAGTTGTTTGCTGTAGTAAATAGGAATATTTTGTTTTCTGTCCATCCTCTTCTGTTTTCTGTCTCTGGAGGGAGTGTATAATTAACAAACCCACCCATGAAAGTGGTCGAGCAAGCCTAGCAGATAGTGGAAAAAAGCCTGGAAAGTATTTAGGAGAAAGATGATTATAAGTTTGCCACAGAAAACAGGCTAGCTCAGCCTCTTTTTATCTCACCAAGCTGCCAGGCCTAGTTTAAGATTTCTGGTAGCTTTGGCTAAAGGAATTGTGGTTTCTAGTAATTTAATGTCATTTGAAACATAACAGTGGGTTTTCTTGTTTTTATGGTTTTTTAAAGGCGGGGAAATGGGGGAACAAAAGCCACTAATAATAAAACAAAAGTCAGAGGAACAGAAATCACTAACACTCGGGTAACCAAAGGTTTTGGCACATGCAGGCAACCCCAGGAAAAGGCAATTCCCTGCTGCGGCGAACCGGGATTGTTGCTGCCTTACCCCTGCACGCTGCCAGGGGGAATCTAGTCAGGAAGAACATTCTAGGAAGAGATCCTAAATCTGTTATCAGCCGGGAGCTGCTGGGGTTGCTTTAGTAGGCAATTCGCTTCCTGCAAGTGGTTAAACACACACACTTTTCTACACTCATGCAGAAATGGCCCTTCAGCAGTGAATGCGAGTGAAGCCGGTCATGGGGTAGAGGCTTTTATCACTGCAGTTTCCATTGCATGAAGATTATTCTGAGTTATCGAAAGCATTACAGCTCTACATGGGGAGTAATAATCCATGGTGGCTGGAGCAAGTGCCTTCCTGTGTTCTCTCCCTAAAGCAATGGCTCTGGAGAGAAATGACATAAAGGTTTTCATGTTTCTGGGTGCCTGCTCATGGGGAAAAAATAATCATGCGTGCCTGTGTGTGTGTGCTCGTGTAAAGAGGGATAGTTACTGGGAGGGCCATGAGGGTCTCTGTCACTGCTCACACATACCTAAACCTTTGGCAACTTCAGTGTCTATTCTATCCCCATTTTACAAAATATGAAGAAAAAAACCCCTAAAACTCATTTTCCCTCTTTGAATTTGAAAGATTTTTAAGCCAGACAGAAATATGTATCTTTAGCATCCCAGTTCAAGGCATTCCTGCAAGTTTCTTAATTTAAGGATATGAGAATCCCTGTTAAGACTATCCTTAAGTACTTTCCTGAATCGGAGCCCAAAATAACAAAGCCCACGGACAGGGTTTTTAGCTGTTTGACAGCGCTGCTTTTAAATTTGTTGAGTCTTCAGGAATCTGGCTGCTGCTCTTCTCAGTGCCTCAACTGTGCTCGCTGCAGCTGTTGTCAAATAGGAAGGTCGCTGGAGCTGGTCATAAGGAAAGAAGTACAACAGCTAATAACTTGTTTATAAAGACTCATTCATTTCTGCACCTCCTCATGCTAAAGACTTCTTGTTCCTTGATTATTTCAAAGACAGAAATTTTCAGTCCATGTTTAGCATCTTTTTTTCTTCTTTTTTTCCCCTCCTTAAAGATCAAAGGGTTTGGTTCTGTGATGCTTTCTTACCTGAATTACTAGTGCTTACTTGTACAGTGTAGGCAGGATTATACCAGTAGTTGTGGCTGCTGGGCTGGGTTCCTCCTTACTGCTTAAATTTCCCACTCCTATTTCAACATATTAGTGAAACCCTTTTGTTTCACAGTTAGGAAGGTGTTAACTAGGGATCTGTACCTGGAAGAGTAGAAGGGTTTCTGAACATTCCTGTGAAGCAGAGAGCTTAAATAAAAATTACATTTGACATTGCAGGCAGGAAGCTTTTCCAGCAAAATCCCCATAAATAAATCCTGGATAAGGCAGGTCACACATCAAGTTAAATCACAGATCT